>JAUPMG010081729.1:0-12831 GCA_031762675.1 Pachysandra terminalis | reverse complement strand
ACCTTTCAGGATAATCATATGACTTTTAATTACTCTTCGAAATAATAACTCGAAATAGACAATATGACACTTCGAAGTCATAATGTCGTGAGTAGCATTTTGTTAAGGGAATATTTCCTGACATACAATCACTCTTCGAAGACTCTGATCTCGAAGCAGTTTTTATTCAACATAGAGGGAAATAAGCATTAGACTTTCAAGAATGGAAGGCCAGAAAGATAAGTCCTATCAAGATTCTCGAAGAGCAAGAACTCTCGAAGAGCTTGTAGTATTAAAGGACTTGAATCAATACAGAACAATAGTATATCATCATTTTTATAATGTCATGATCATTAACTTAACCGAACGTTGTGAAAGCATTTATTGAAACGTTACATATTGTATTAGACGTTTTGGATATTGAATATTCAAATCAAAACGTTTGTTCAGCCAAACGTTTTCAATCTGTTCATGAAACGTTGCAAACGATTAGAGAGAATGAATCTGAGGTTATAAAAGGAGGTTGATGCACCAGAAAAAGGGGATGAGAAGATCTGAATATCGGACATTCTCTGAGAATTTGCAGAGCATTTGCCTTAAAAATTCTCTTTTCTGAAATCAAGAAGTTCTGTGTTGTCTTTCTGTACGTTCCTGATTGATCTTACCCATTTCTCCCTTTTATTTAAACTTCAAACAAAAGGAAACATTTCACTGGAACGGTCTTTCTTTGATTTAGGCCAGTGAAAGCAAGTATTTTGAACATTCGATTGCTCAAACCTCAAAGTAAATTGACATTTTTGATTATTTACCGGTTTGTGCGTCACCAGTACTAATATGTACCATGTGATGTGATAGGTGAGAGGATAGATCCCCAATAGGCCATGAATTGATAGCAGGCTATCAAAGTTTGAATTAGAGTGACCCACTATTGGTAATCTGTACTTGTATGTTCACGAAGTTCATCTTGCGGAAATGGCGTGGATGTGCTCTACTGACAAAAATAGAAAATGGGGAATTGTGCCTTGTGGGTTGAAAGTCCCTAAAACTAAGTTGTACAAGTAGAATATCTTCAGCTCAATTGCCCTGTGATGGTCCACGTGGTTCGCGACGACAATGTGGGGACTGATTGGTGGGTCAGGCATGACATACACTATACTTGTACTAAATAGCATGCATATCATTTTCTTGTATATGAATTTGTGTGATTATCTTGTGTGTGAGGCACTTGACTTGCATGTTATCATTGAGCATCCTGCATTGTGTAGTTGATTAGAGAGGACTTGCATGCATTATGACTAACCGTGGTGTGTTGGGAGAGAACTGCATATTGTATTATTGTGTGATTGTGATTATATGTTATATAATTCTTAAGATTCTAAAATCTGTATTTCCCTTTATTATATTGTATTTTTATCTATTGGTTGATTTGAGTTTTTTAGTACATAACCTTGTATTGTGGGTTTATTCATGCGAGCTTCAGCTCACACCCGTTGTTTAACACTTTCAAGTCCTGGATGATTGCTCGGAGAGTTTAGCTAGTTGGGAGCAGTTGGGTAGAAGTCTCAGTGTTCTTTCATATTATTAGTTGAACTCATGTGACTTAATTAGTCTCTTTATTAATGTTTATTATTATTTATTAGAATTATTATTGATTGCTTAAGTTCTATATTGCTAAGTCACCTCTAGGGATAGGGCTGAGAGTCACATGGACATTTCTAAGGATGTCTATTGACATTCCCTAGATTGGGATGTGACAATCACGCAAGCCATAAAAGAAGAGATTGTGAGCTTACCAGCAAGAACAATCTCTTGGTGCTTGTGGTGGGTATGACAACCTAAGGTCAAGTGACCATGACTTGTGTCTTGTTATGCGGGTATACAAGGTGCAATAAAGTTGAAAGTGTCGGTGGAAAAAAAAAAAAAAAAAACCTCTCAATAAGTCTAAGATCTGCTGGCGCACCAAGTATGATGACATTCAAAACAGCACGCACCATTGACACAAGAAAAGGGACCTTGAGACCAACGTCTTCCCTGAGGAACCTCACATTATATGGGCTGATTCAACCTGTAACAATTTTGGTATATTGGTAAAATGCACAAGTACATGAAGCACTTCTCTGCACTAATGCTCCACAGATGCGACACATTCAAGAAAGATATGTGATTAGGTGTCTGCATTAATGGAAAATCTACTGATGCAATGATTCACACCAGCGTTTTAAATAGCAGCAAAATTTCGCCCTTTATGAGCTAACTGACACGAAATATAGGGGGAATTCCTTTTCTACAATGTCGCCGAAATATCAGTGATATATAGCGAAACTACACTATATGTCGCCGATATTTCAGCGACATTGTCTTCAGACACGTGCGAAATTAATAGATTTCCCTCCTTAAAAAGGGGAAATCATGGGAGATGTCGCCATATTTTGGCAACAACTCCCTCATTTCTCTCCCCTCCGATTTTTTTATTTTTATTTTTAAAAAAAAAAAGGGTTAAAAACCCCAAATTCTTGCATTGCTCTTGACAGTTTTGAGATTCAAAACACTGTAGCATAAGTTTTTGGAAGCTTTGGTTCATTCGTTGAAGGGCATTCTTGAGGTAAATCTTTATTTTCTATGCTTCACATATCAAAACCTAATCAAATGAATCATTTAGGCATGCATACTTTATTTTGAGTTAAAAAAAAAAGTCATTTTCTCTTAATTAGACCTCTATATAATTTAAAACTATAATTGAATCAATTAAGCATGCATACTTTATTTTTTCCCTACAAGGTACATGCATTCATACTTGCCTACATATGTATAAATGCATATGTAAGCATATGTTTTTCATATTTTAGGGTATTTAGATGTATTTTACTCTCATGTAAACCCTTAAAAGTTCGAATTTATAATTCCTTTTTTTTCTAAAATTCCCCCCATATTTCCCCATTTCGGAAAAATTTTCCATCATTTTGGCAAAATTTCGCTGGGCTCCCCTAGCGAAATTTCTGGTGAAACCGAGATTTAAAACCTTGATTGACACAAGAACTATATATAATTCATAGCAAGACATGAAACACAAATTTTGGGGCTATTGGCTCCAAGGCCCAATAGAATATATATATATATATATATATATATATATATATACCAACAGAATACTGTGTTGCAAAAGTGATGCCTAACAGGTAGGCCATTGGGAAAGGCAGTTAAAAATGTCTGCAATAGCTCTTGATGATTACCAAGTCATCTCAGGAATTAATTCTTGTGAAGCAAAATGCAGTGCCAATGCCATTCGTAATCTAAATTTTGTAGATAAGTGATAAATCATGTATGGACCAGCCACGGTAAAGAAAAGTGAAGACAAGTTTGTATCAGCAATGCAACTAAAGAGGCACTTGAAACGGAGTGCTTAAAGCAGTGTTTGAAATATTGACGACATGTCGCCCAAAATGGATTGGGTGACATAAGATAACAGGGGAAATCACCTTGTGTCGATTTTCCCTGATGTTGATAATATGTCGCGATATGTCACTGACATATTGCCAACTTAAATAAAATTTTGCAACATTTTGGGGGCCTTTCTCTACTTCTCCCATTTCTTTAACACAAAACCTCTTTGAAACTTTCTTTCTTTTTTTTTTCTTTTCTTTTTGTTACTTTCAATTAGATTTGTATATAAAAACACAAATCTAATGTACCTTGGAGTGGAAGGTTGAAGATTCAACGCTCAACTCAACACATTGAAGGTAAAACGTGTTTTTTTAGATTTTGTTTTTTTTTTATAGGCACGTGTTTTTTTAGACTTGATGTCTTTAAACTTATTCAAGTTTGAAAATAATATATATCATGTCACAACACCTGATCTATCGATGGGAACCATTATTTTCTTTTGAAAAATAAAAATAATATTTATTTTTATAAATCAAAAAATCAATTAAAATTTATTTGGTTTTCAAAAAAAAATTATTTTATAATATTTTTATGAAATAAAATTCTGTTTTAATTGTAAAAATATATTGTTAATTAAACTAGTCAAATATCAATGCAAATGGGTGATCATTAATTATTATTTAAAGTTTTACATGTTTTTTCAACATATTCTGATGTATTTTAGTGTATTTAGTTCTTATTTATACTTAAACTAAGATTTAATAAAAAGAAGAAAAAAAATTGCATTTGGGGGCAATTTCCCCACATTTTCTTTAATCTGGGGGAAAATTCTTCCATGTCGGCAACATGTCACTGGCCAGAGTCAACGACATGGCCAGCGACATTGACATTTAAAACCGTGTCTTAAAGATACAGGAAAGTGAAACGGGCTCTAATAACCTAGATGGTTCTACAAGTATTCGAATTACAAATTCATGCCTACGGCACTCTAGAAGTCATTTCCCATATATAGGAGTGTGGATCATCAATTCTTGGACCAAAGCCATCTGCCATGGGACCACACAACATGGCACCACCTGAGCCTGTGAAGCCAAGCAAAAATTGACCAAGTTATTAGAAGTAGACTTTATAAAGCACTCAAAGACAATATATGGGAACACGTGTTTCTCCAAAAGAACCACGAAGATAACTGTGTAAAGTACCAGTCACTTGATAAGGTGATGATCCTCTTGAAGTTGGAGTTGCCATCAAGCTTCTGGTCCACATAGCAGAAGGCAAGGAGCGAAGACAACAGAAGAAACAAGACATAATGCTTTTGGATCTCTGTCATGACCTTTTAACTTCTCCACAACATTTTTCATCTTAATGGATCAGATATTCCATGACTACCATGATAAGTTTGTGGTGGTATACCTGGAAGACACTATGGTCTATAGCCCAACACTAAAATAGAATGTTGAGAATTTTCACCTAGTTCTCCGAAGATTGAAGGAAAATGACTTATATAAAAGAGAAATACTCAATTGCACAAGAGAGCATAGTACTTCTCAAGCACCAAGAAGGCAGAGGGAAGATCCTCATGGTCTAGAGAAAGTGCTTTCCATTCAAAGAAGAAATAGCCCCAACCATAGTGAGCAAATTGTTCTCCTTTCTTGGGTTGATGAACTATTATTACGCTTCATTGAGGGGTTCTCAAGATGAGTGATACCATTGAAAAATATGTCAAAAGAACAAGTATGGTATTAGAAGCAACCAAGCCAAGATGCTTTTGATGACTTGAAAAGGGCAGACATGCAAGATCCTCGTGTTGTTAGACCTAAAAAGGACTTTTAAGGTACAAACAGATACTTTTGACTATGCCTTAGGCGATGTAATACTACAAAATGAGCACCTAGTTTTATATCAATGCTCCAAGTGATGAAGAAGGAAGGTATACCACTCAAGAGAAAGATTTATTCACTAAAATACATTGCATCCAGGTGAGGAGGTACTATCTATGGGGTCTACATCTGTACCAATACCAAAGCAAACACAATTGGAAAAAGATGCTTTTGGAGTTCACCAACTTCAATGCAAAGTGGGGTGCTCCAACCAGGTTGTAGATGCTCTAAGTTAGAAAGGCTGAGCTCGTGGAATTGACACTTGTGGTGTACTTGTCCAAGAAAATTGCCAGTAGCATGTGAGAGCACATCAACGGAAACCTTCATAAGGATCTGTTTCCCAACACATCCATGTGAATGGACAAGAAGAGCAGGACATGCCGGTTTTGGGTTAAAGTGGCCCTTTCTTCATGAAAGGTAGACACTTATTCGTGCCAAAAGAGGATGATTTGTATAAGAACTGATGAAAGTGCCATGATACTTTATGAAGACACTTAAAATGCCAATGAACATTGGCTTTGTTAAAACATGACTATCAATGACCTAAAATGGAAAAAAATATAAGGTACACTAAGATTTGTCTCACGGGCCAGCAAGAACTAAAGAAGAGAGAGCCATTCGAGCTACTAGAAACTATACTTACACCAATGAGATCGTGGGAGAGAAGCCTACAAAAAGTAAGAGAGCATAGGCCATGATCATTGTAGTGGATTGCTTCTTCAATTATGCCACAATAAGTCCAGCCTCTATCTATTGCTTGGCAAGGGAGATGACTTATTCTTTAAAACGTTTCTTCAAATATGCAGTAAAATATCAGGGCGTCAGGTGTGCACCAAAATATAGTGATTAAGATGCATGATTAACACCTCTGTTCTAGTAAGAATAAATTAGTATTCGATTCATCCTTTATCACCTTCCAACTGATGGACAGACTAATATATTCAATGGATCATTTAAACAAAATGCATGGCATTTTGTTGGTGCCAACCAAAAGAGCTAGGTGCATCTTCTTAATGTTGCCTAATTTTATTCTAAGAATCAAAGTAACTCACCGAAATGAGTCCCTTTGATATTATGATAGGTCAACAACCACAACTAACCCACACACTAGAAAAAAAGTACATGGGAAGATGCCCAAGAGGCTACAACTTCTCCATGGAGTGGAATCAAGCTATTAAGATTGCACAAGCCTATTCATCAAAAAAAAAAAAAAATTGCACAAGCCTACCTATAGAAAGTGCTAAAGCACATAAAGTGAACATACCAAGGGCACAGACCAGCAATGTACAATGTGGGAAGCCATGCGCTTGTCAAACTCCTAGCAAGCAACTCAGGTTCCTTCAAGATGTCAACAAGGAGTTTATGCACAAGTATGAAAGTCCTATTCCGTAGTAGCTTGAGTTGGCAAGACATAACACAAGATTGACCTCCCACAATGTATCAAGATCCACCACAATTAGGACTGGCAATTTAAGCCCGGCTCGTTTAGGCCTGTTAAGCCCACCCAGTTTAAACCGGGCTTAGGCCCGGTTTTTGGGGCCGCGGGCTTGCCAAGACCGGTTTTATAGAAGCCTGAAGTATTTAAGGCCAGGCATGTGTTAGGCATGTATAAGCCCGGCCAGGCTTGGGTTAGGCATGTATAAGCCCGGCCCAGCTCGGCCTGATTTTAATTACCATGCATTTATTTTACCTTAGGCATGTATTTGTATTGAAAGTGTGAAGAATATGTAACAACATCTTGTGTTGTAGCTTAGTGGTGAGAATGCCACATTCTCCTTGTAAAGGTTTGGGTTCGATTCTTGTCAAGAGCAAAAATTAATGAAGAATATGTAACTTGTAATAATTTTTTATTAATAAAATAAGAAAAATAAAATGAAAATAATAAGAAATGGGCTTAACGGGGCGGGCTCGGGATTTTCATATTAATCTAGAACCAGACTTGAGAATCATTCTTAGGCCCGAAAATAGGGCTCGGCTTGGGCATGCACAAAACCCCTAATACCCTATGTAAAGCCTGGCCCGGCCCGCCAAATTGCCAGCCCTAACCACAATGTATACATCTTAACCAAGAAGACAAAACTTGCAACATCCCAATTAGACCAACTTTAGATATCAAGCCACATGGACAGCATGCAGTGGAGAAGATCATAGTAAAGTAAACTGCATGCCAACAACCTCAACCAAGCTTTAAAAGAGTATTTGGTGAAGTTGAAGACGCTAAGAGATGAAGAAGAAATCTAGAAGCTGATTGAAGACTTGATGCCTTTCCAGAAAAGATCAAGGACATCAGCCTCTTAAGTAGGGGAGCCAGTCACAGCCATTAAATCCAGTGCCAATTTGTGAATGGACTATGACCCATGACTTGTGTCATCATTTGTAACATAATATAAATATTTTAAATGAAGTACACTTAGATTTGTAGAACTTGTGAATGAGTATGCATTTCGAAAGACAGTTCGGGTCATGTAAGGCACACGAGGAGTGTGGGAATGAGCCCCAGCTGCTCCATCTTGTAGTTTTACTTAAAGCGTATATAGGAAGAAGCACCTTAAATTCCATATGTAAAGCCAAAAAATCCAGTACGACTGACATTTCACCAAGGTGCCCAATGCTTAGTGTTCTACAATTTGATAGTGGTGGTGATGGGGTGAGGGTGGGTGGGGGTTGGCTAGACTGTCTGTCTTATTGAAAAAAATTTAGTTTCCTTGTTACTCAATTTGAAGAGGGTCTACATCCCAATTATGACTTATACAGCCATCTTTATAGAAACAAGTATCACGGATTTTCAGGCATGGGAAAGTTCTTGGACCATCAAACTTCTTCAATTGAAAAGGGACTGTTTGTCTTATTGAAAATTTTTTAGTTTCCTTGTTACTCAATTTGAAGAGGGTGTACATCCCAATTATGACTTATACAGCCATCTTTATTATAGAAACAAGTATCACATGGATTTTCAGGAATGGGAAAGCTATTGTACCATCAAACTTCTTCAATTGAAAAGGGATTTTAAATTCAATATGGGGAAATGAACAACATTTGAAAGAAAAAACTATAACTACACCAAGTGGAAATTATAAAGAAACGACTATAATTACGGCAATCGAAAATATTTAATTACGAAGCATTTGGATATCTCTAAGTGGAAATTTATCGCTTTTCATTTTAAGGTGCAATGTCAAAATCAAATGATAGCAAAAGTTATCTTTGATTCATTAATTATCGTCCCCTAATAGAGATTTTATCATTAGTTCACTATAATTATTCATACAGCATAGTACAGAATAGGGTTTTAAGTACCGGAAACCTGTAGTACCAGAAACGGCCAGTACCATTTTGTACTGCTCTGGTCCAGCACCGGCCGGTCAGACAGGTACCAACAGTTATGGACTGGCCCTTTTAAGATCGTCTATGCCCTTTTAAACATGGGCTTCCCAGCCTGGAATGGCACATACATTACCAGCCAGTTTCCTTTTATTTATTTGTTGGATTTTTCTCATACAACACCTATATAGTGGACTTGCCTAGGCCCATACTTAAAACTATGCTTTTTTGGAGGTTACTTAAAACTATGATACAGAATGAAAAGAACTAGAAGCAATGAAATTAAGCACATAATTTGGTTGCTTATGGAAAAGAAGGGGTAAAGATTCTGACCTTTAACACAGTGGTGAATCTGTAATGGGAAGCAAGAAAGAACATAACGTCGGGGCATGCATTCAGAGAAAAATTTTGTAATCAAACATGTTGAATTCTTTGACATGAGTTGCAGAGTTATCAAAAAGAAGACTGTGAATGAAACAACCAAGTGATATTAAGAACTGGAATGCAAGATAAAGCATACAGTTCAGGAGTAATGCCACCAAAATGTTGGTTTTGGCCTTAAAACTCTTAACATATCATTGCATATTAATGGCTCTAATTTTGGCAGAAGCATTCATGATCAAGGTTGTCAAACCGTGAATTGAATTGAAGATCGTTATGGGACATTAGAATTAAATCATAATTTTGAATCGTAGATCACAAAATTCACAGTAATTTTATTAGAAGTAGGGCCTGTGGTTCATTTTTGGTCTTTGTCTTCGGAGAAGGATTTTGTGTTGCTTAGGGATCTTGTTGGTTTTTTTTCTTTTTTCTTTTTCTTCCCTTTTTGAGAAGTAACAAAGATATTATTAAAAAGAAGGGAGAAAAATAAATACAACGATAGGTCATCAAGAATGATCAAAAATCAAAAAAGAAAAACAACAATAAAAACCATGATGAAGCCACCCCCAAAAAAGACAAAAACAAACCTACCCTCCAGACTCTCCTAGGCAAAGGACACCATTCTCATACAGCAACTCATCTGATGGAAAACCCCTAAACACAGACTCTCTGTGAACCCCCCCTTCCATGCTAACCTATCAGCCACGCTATTAGCAACTCAAATGCAGATGAATAACAGAGATGTTCAACCAAACAACTAGATCCCTAATAGCTCAAACAGGTGGATTAGTCTACAAGAACACTCAATAGGCTGGGTGAGCCAAGATATGAGAACAAAAAGGAGAAAGGGAAAAATATTTGTTCATTGTAGAGTACTATACTTTATATAAAGGATCAAACAAAAACGGGGGAAACTTTTCATTGAAAAAGGTAGCTGGTATACTTTCTTAGTGTTGCAGAATCGAATTGTTTGGATCATGTGAACCACACATGAAATCATAAATTTTAAGATTTGGTGTAAGAATTGTACGATTCAAATATACATCAATTTTTCACTAATTCAAATCATAAGATTCATATAATGAACCATAGGATTCTAGGCTGATGCTCGAGTTATTTGCCATCCGGATGGGGAATGGTTTGGCTTCACAACATTAGTATAATCATTGTTCATCTCTTCTTGTGCATTATTAGATGAATACATTGGAGTCATTGGACAGGGTCTGTAAGGTATGGCCTCATGGAGAGTTGGACACCATTAACTAATTTGTTCTTTCAAGTGTAAACCATTCAGCACTCATGGAGGTCAGCTAATCATGCAGAAACCATATTGCTCACAGATGGACAATAGAGGTTGTGTTCTTTTGCTCATATTTTCATCTTTATCTATTTGATATCATTGGCACTGAAACACATAACATGCTACCATGATTTAAAGGACTGGACCGATACGGTCTGGACCGCTCGGTAAGGACCAGGACCAGACCTCAGCGGTCCGGTCCCAAACCACGATACAAACTTTTGTATCGAGGGGTTATCGAACGGACCGGTACAACAACCGGTCCGGAGAATTTTTTTTTTTTTATTTGTGTATTGGACGGTCCAGACAGGTTTCGATTGGGACCTGTCCTGTACTAACTGGTCCTGACCGATAGTGCTGGTCCAGTGACCGGTCCGGCCAGTACAATTTTTTTAATTTGAAAAATTAATAGCCGGTTCATCACTTTTGTTGAACAATTTCGATCTGGACAAATCCGGTAATGTTGATCGTAAAATCGTCAATAATCGTGATTGAAGTACGATTAGGCCGATTGAGCCGCTAATGGCTCTATTTAGCCGATTTTCGGGTGGATAAAGTCTTTAGGTCTGGAAGCGTTCCAACCGTTCGCCTAAACCGAAAAGTTGGACGAACGGACGGCGCTATGTTGAATCCAACAAGCACGATACAAAAATAAAAAGGAAAAACACATGATTTACGTGGTTCGGCAAAGGTACCTAAATCCACGGATTGTCCTTGGGCATTCATCCTTTTCATTCAAATGTACAGATTTACAATGATAAAATATTACAAGACATGAGAATTCGGAGGAAAGAAAAAGAAGCTCCTCCTCTCTCTCTCTCCCTTCTAAAAATTGGAGAAGAGAAGTCTTCTCCCTCTTCTTTTTGTCTTTGTGCTCTCCCTCTATCCTCATGAAGCCCTTTGTGTCTCTCCTTCAGCCTCCTTTTGTTGTCCTTTATAACTTGAGAAACACCTAACAAGACAACTTGTTCCATCAACTTTTGTCCCATCATGTAAAGGAGAGTAGATAGCGTCAATGAATGCAATTATGGGACCCATGCATGTGATGGGTGACAAGTGACATTAAGTCATTGGACTAATTTTAATTTAAAAATCATCCATCATCATTAGCCCCCTGCGCTCATGGCGTTTGAAAAAGGGCATGAGCGCACCCCGATGAAGACGACAAAATATTGAATGCATGAAATTTACATCCCTGTATATGAAGTCCGATGCGTCGGGACATCGTATTCGAAGTGTGATAAACATAAGCCGATGTTCATGACTTAGCATGAATTGGCCACCTTAGGGTGACAAGCCCATATAAATAATTATACAGAGTGGAATCATAAAGTTGCTGCTCAACATTGGCGGGGGATCATAAAATCGTCATCCGTCCTCGTCGTGGGATCATAAAGTCGCCATCCGATCTCGAGATAGGATCATAGAGTCGTTACCCGGAATTATCATCAACGTCGGTGCGGGATCATAAAGTCACCACTTAACACTGAAGTGGGATTGTGAAGTCACCACTCGGTCCTCGGCATGGTACCATAAAGTTGCCATCCGACCTCGAGATAGGATCATAAAGTCCTTGCCTGGAATTATCATCATCGGTGTGGGATCATAAAGTCACCACTTAACACCGGAGTGGGATCGTGAAGTCACCACTTGGTCCTAGGCAAAGGTTGCCATCCGACCTCAAAATAGGATCATAAAGTCCTTACCCGGAATTATCATCATCGGTGTAAGATTATAAAGTCGCCACTTAACACCGACCTCAGCATGGGACCATAAAGTTGCCATTTGACCTCGAGATAGGATCACAAAGTCCTTACCCGGAATCATCAACATCGGTGTGGGATCATAAAGTCGCCACTTAACACTGATCTCGGCATGGGATCATAAAGTTACCATTCGACCTCGGGATAGGATCATAAAGTCGTTACTCGGAATCATCAACAACGGAATGGGATAATAAGGTTGCCACTTAACACTAATCCGGCATGGGATCATAGTCATCATCCGACCTCAGGATAGGATCATAAAGTCCTTACCCAAAATCATCAACATCGGTGTGGGATCATAAAGTCACCACTTAACACCGATCTCGGCATGAGATCATAAAGTCACCATCCGACCTCGAGATAGGATTATAAAGTCCTTACCCGGAATCATTAACATCGGTGTGGGCAGTGTTTACAATGTCGGCGACATATCGCCATTTTCGAAGGGGGCGACACGAAACTTTGGGTCTAAATCGCTATACGGCGATTTGAGCGATATCAGCGACATGTCGCCGACATGTCGCTCATGTCGCCAAAGTGAGACCCATTTTGCATGGTCTCGGCGACGTGTCTGACGACATGGGTGGCAACATGTCGAACTTAAATGGGCAAACTTGTAATTTGGACGACATGTCGCACGTGTCGCTCGACACGCTTAGTATGGATGCCCTCCTGTTCTTCCAGGTGCTGTCACAATCACTACCGCGACTACCTATTACTCCAATACCCCCCTATGGGAGTATTGGGGCATATGAGTCTTGAGGATTACCAGAGATATGTCTCTCAGTACACGGAGTGGTATCATCGGATGATGTCCTGGGAT
>JAUPMG010081698.1:0-12832 GCA_031762675.1 Pachysandra terminalis | reverse complement strand
CCTCATGCATTGCACATAACATGTATTGGTTGTATGTTAGAAATCTTGATGACCATATATTTTATCGAATCCAATTCCCACTGGCTAATTAGCTTATGCCTTAGAGAAACAACATTTTAGGTGAATTAATTCAAGTTAAGGAAGAAGAAAATACAGAGGAAATCAAGACTGAAGAGGAGCAGTTCCAGGAGGAAGACGAGTTTTACTGTCCCTAGAAAACACTCTTGGTGATCTATGTACGTAAATAACGATTTTTGAAACAGTTGTAAATGACATCGAATATTATTTTTGGATAGTCAAGGTATTACCCTTTCTTATTTTGATTATGGAAATCTGATCTTTAACCTAGAACTGTTTTCGATTTTCTTCCGCTATACTCTGTAATTACATTATTCCCTTTATATTATCTTAGGGATTACAGTATCTGATACCGCCACTCTCCTTGTGAGGAAGTGAAGGTCATTACGCTAGATCACCTGGACCTAAAGGGTATAAAGGGGATTGGGTCGTGACAATGGATGACAGAGTCGGTTCTTACTGGGCATTCCAAGCTCACGCAACTTACTCTTCTTTCAGGTTGAGGTGATGTGGGAGGTGGACTTGGACTCGGATTGCAGATTTAGTTATTTCTTTATTGTTGAAATAGGATTTGATCATATTCAGTTTTGGTTTATTTGTGTATTGAGGTGTAGGCTCTTCTGAAGCCGTGTTTGAATTTATTTATAGTTTAATTCTGATTTCCTTTACTTGAGTTGTTAGCACTCTCGTAATTGTTGGTGATCCGCATTCCACGGTTGGGAACCCGAAGGTCGCTCCTCGTGATCCATGCTACCTGTCTAGGGATTCGGGCACCGGGATCCAGGGCATGACAAGTACCCAAGATTACCTTCAACTATTTCCTTATGATCCACATCTTCTACCTCGTTCACTGCAAAAACTTGAAATTGTAGTTGTTAAGGATAAGGCTATTGCATCTGGAATCATAGTGGTGATCTATAATCCTTTGCCATGTGTCATTTCTTTTTTACAATTAAAGCATCATCTTGATCTATCTTGAGTTCCTTACTTCTTGGACTGCTTCTGGATTCCCAACTGCAACGTTTCCTTTGATTACACCTTTCTTTCTTCTCTCTCCTTTTTTGGTGCTTGGCTTGGAAGTAGTTCTCCCGATCTTTCTCTACCCTTAAGGTATTTCTTATAACATCAGAATAAATGGTGAACTGACATGTTACTAGCCTACTCCCAATACTTGGTTTGGTTTGCCAACGACATTCAGCAAACCCGGTTTGACCAAGTTCAGAAAAGTCTCTAACAACTCAAATTTCAATTACCTCCTCAGCATCTGTATGCCAAGGACATTGGCATTTGCGAATGAGTTCGATGCACCGAATGTGTTCATCAAAGTATTAGTTTGGTTTGTTGAATACAATTGGAATACCCGTTTCGGAAGAATTAACAACACTTGTTAATATCTTAAATCTCGGTTTTATGCCAACTTGGTAGTCCAATAAACAATGACATCTCTTGGGACCCGCCATCTCACCTAATTATGCTGACATGGCATTCTTGACAAAAATGAACATCAACGTCCTTTAAAATGCAATGACATGAAGAAACAAATAAACCATCATTCATAAGCAACCAATTGCACACGCATCAATATGAATGCAAAATGTATGTTGTTGGTCTCATACAGTGTATGTCATGCCTAACGCAGCATCAGCCCCCATAGTGTCTTTGTGAACCACGTGGACCATCACATGGCAATTAAGCTTTAAGGTAAACTACGTGTACATCCTAGATTCTATGGATTTTTAACCATGGGGAATACTGTCCCAACCTCTATTTTGGTTAGTAAAACACATCCAAGGCATCTCCCTGGATGACCTTCATGAACACACAAAGCAAAGACTACCAACAATTCACTCTCATCAACATAGGCTTGTTGGGTTAGCTAGACCCTCACCTCCATAGCCATTCTAGGCTTTCACATCATTACTTAGCAATTCTAGGATTTCACATTACATCACTCTATGTACCTCACATAGATCACACCTCCTCACATATCATCCATTGCTTCCACTCTAGGAATTTCAATGGTCAAGTCAGGGTTAGGGTACTTCTTTGAAGCCCCTCAATGATACATGATTTCAGTTTTAAATTAATGCCTAGTCACTCTAGTCTTAATGAAAATGGGATAATACTGACATTCACACTACAAATAAATTTGAATGTACATACACATGATAATCATGATCATATCCAGTCGTGCAAATACTTAAACATTGAATCTACACATATTTCCAAATGTCAACATTATCACCCTTATCCAAATCTCTCATTCATTTATGAAATGACATGTTTGGAATCGTGTGATGTAAGAACTGGTTTGTGTACTCCTATGTCCATCCGAGGTCTGTTTTTGATAGTTTCAAAGTTCAGAAAAGCTTGACATTTGCATGTAAGAATCCTAGATATAGAATGAGTTGACCATACCAATGATCGTGCCTAGCATGACACTATCAACCTTGTGGATCATTGGTTAAGTACTGTCTGATTATTAGATTCGTAGGAGTTTGCCAGAGAGGAGATCTTCATCCAAGGAAAGATCCAGTTTAGGGGGTTTCTTAGATTCTTAAGGTATGGCGGATACGGGCATATGTATCGTTAGCAGCCGAGCCAAACTTGGCATGCCGACCTGCGGTTCGACAAAGGCGAGTGACGATGAGATATGATCTTATGAGTTTGAGTTGCTATTAATGAGTTTTTACCATAAGAATAGGATAGTTTATTGGCCACTAGAGCACCCGTTAACTTGGATGTTATGCATTAATATGGGGAGTTACCATGTTAGTGAAGAGTTATGGGGTTTTGGTTACAAGTGAGGAGGATGGTAACACTTGTCACCATCCTAGAGATTCTTTTTTCATATATAAATCCTAGGAGAGCTAAGTCAAAGGCTAAGGGGTGGAAAAAAAGGCACCAAGTGAGAGTGAGGAGGCTCTATCAAATTCTCTCAATACTCTACACTTAGCTCCACACTTAGGATATTTTCATTAGCGAATTTCCAGCATACTTGAGATATTTAGAGAGAAAGTAGCTAAGAAGATTTAGGAGGCAACTCATGAGGTGATATCCATGTTCTTGACCATCACCCTTCGTCAAATCGTAGCCATAGCCTACCTTTCATGCGTTTTCAACCCGCTCCCTCATATTTGGCAGAAATAAATGACTCGGGAACGACAGTATCATAGTGATCTAAGCCCATGTCGGATCTAGTTATCTCGATCATGAGATACATGGGAGGACACGCAAGCATCCTCATCTATGTGGATAGTGTTTACCAAAATCCCACCTACATTAAACGGCAACTCCACTGGAGAGTTAGATCATCTTCTGCCAAGATTTCATTAGAGTTGATATTTCGTTCCATCTCATATTTTTTCGAGTTATTGTGGGATTTTATATTTGGCATTTTCATATCTAATTTTGCTATGTTCCATGAGATTTGATATTCAGTATTTTCGTCTCTGATTTTGTTGAACGCCGATACTACATATTTTCCTCCATTTCATCAAGTGGCATTCTCATATCTGATTTTGCCGAGTTTTCATGAGATTTGAGGTTTGACATTTTCATCTCGAATTTTGCTATAGCCTTATACTGCTTATTTTCATCATCAAGTTCATTTCCGTTAGAAATGTCTTGAAGACGATG
This sequence comes from Pachysandra terminalis, assembly GCA_031762675.1. Classification (NCBI taxonomy): domain Eukaryota; kingdom Viridiplantae; phylum Streptophyta; class Magnoliopsida; order Buxales; family Buxaceae; genus Pachysandra; species Pachysandra terminalis. The sequence continues at coordinate 9,115 of JAUPMG010081698.1, read as the reverse complement.
TGCTCTCACTAGCTCTAATGCTCTGGGAAAGTCCCAACCGTCAAATATCTCGGAGATCGAAAATGAGGAGGTGGCGAGTTACAATCTCGTGCCCTAACCAAGCATGTGATCGGCAAAGCGCATCCCGCTGCTGTTCTCAATTAGATTATGACGACCTTGTACGAGCTGAACAATCGTGTTGCTGAAGACTTGGTGAGTATTGCTGCAGCTCGCCAGGATCCTCTTCCACTCATGGTTGCCAAAGAAGTGCCAGAGCATCTATGCCAAGAAGTTGATTCGATTGTTAACTTAGATCCGTTGAAGGCAGATGGATACATTACACTTTCCGATTTCAAAACTTTTCAAAGGCATTAACAAGTATTGCTCCCAGACAATGATGCTGACTGTGACTTTCGTCCTCCATACTTGGCATACATTTTTATGAAGACGTATTTGAAGGATTACATATTTGGCGAAGACGTTTGTCAAATATAATGGTGAGACAGGGAATGACAAGGAGCACGTCAACCTCTTGATGGATTCCCTTAGCATATTTGCCTCTGATAAGGAAGTACGACTTCGATAATTCTCTAAGTCCTTGTCCGGTAAAGCTTTAACTTGGTACGCGAACCTTCTGTCGAACTCTGTACATTCGTGGGAGGAGATGGTTACATTTTTTCAAAGTTCTTTCTTGTTGAGGAGAAAATCTCTGTTGTCCATCTTATCAAGGAACATCAAAGCTCCAGTGAGGGACTTGTCGACTTCGTCAAGAGATTCCAAATAATGACATTGGATTGCCATGAATCCATCAGTGAAGATCGGTTAGTTCAAATTTTTATTAGTTGTACGAGCCACGATTACCATGCTTACATTGAGAATATTGTTATCCACAACTTCACCAAGCTTCTGGAGGTCACTCGGCACACGTAGCTATTGGTGATGGGGGCTGAGAAGCCGAGAAAAGAGAAAGAAAACTTGTCAAATAGAGTATTGATGGCTCAATCCGTTAGAAATAGCACTTGGTGAGTGCACTATCTTATCCCATAAAGAGAAGATGAAGAGGGAAATTAATCTTACGATTGGCCTTTGTGACTTTTTAGATCCAAAGATCATTGGTAAATGAGACACAAGGGCTGTCGAGATCCTTGGGAGGATATTTTATGTATTAAGCCAAGGAGGGTTCAATGAGTTGGTGATTATTTTGAATTAGAAAGGGACTACACTTCATGAGATTACCTAGGCACTACCACACTTAATGAAAAATTATCTGTTTTGGTGAGAATCTTGGCACACGAAGTGTACCATGACACATAATGACTAGATTTATCGTTCTTGTCAAGCTTGTTTTCATCGGTATCATTTTCATTTTCTAAATGTAATGCAGGTATATCATTGTAAAACTACAAATGCAGTAAAAAAGGGAAAGACAAATAAGGAAAAGAGAGTATGAGATTGTAGATATGAAAAATGTTATGCTCAAATAGCACAATGATAGACTGACACGTGTTAGGACTCTGACCGACACTTAGCAAGGTCCAATTCATACCTCGAGTGAGACCCTCGGGAACTTCATGAGCCTCAGCCGGTTCGAGGAACATAGAGTTGAGTCATGGATATGGAGTAAAGGTAGTGCGCTACCACAATGATTCTTGACAACGCACAAGTCGCGAGGCGACCAATACGTTTACAATGACTACACACACCAAAGCTAATATCAACTTATACTCCATGGCAGGATGCCGAACCCCCTACGACGGGATGCCGATTAAGAGATGCGTCTCTATACTCCACGATGGGATGACGATAATCCACTGCAGAATGCCAACAGTCAAATTAGGGATGCATCCCGATGACCACATACCTCCGTCTATAGAGAACCTCGATGACGTAGAAGGTCATACATGCCTTCGTCTACAGAGAACCTCGACCACGTAGAAGGTCAAACAGTCTCAAAAGTACCAAGGTTCGACAACCTCGAAGGTACTAAGTGATGTTTCAAAATGAGAACACCTCGCAAGTGCACGAGTTCGATTGTAGCTCAGTAAGTACAAGGGTATCGTACCCAAAGGATTGAGATGGTTGACCTAATTACACTACTTAACCTCTAATTAGTTCAAAACAGGATTTGTGATTATTTTAAAACTAAGAATTAGATAACTAAAGAAAACTAAATAAAATTGATTAAAAGTGAGAAGTATATGGATAGGGAAAGTCTATGGATTCAAATCCATCACTAAACTCTTAACTATGGACAATCAATTTAACCTAGAGAGCCTGATAAGGCGGTACACCTAATTGGGTTTTGACTACAAATCTCACCAATCACAAGAAAGATAATGGAGATTAACTCCAAGCATAACCCATCTTTGATTGGCACAAATTGTATACACTAAACTAGGGTTGTAAAACAACTTGTCTTCTCTGGGCATGAATATCTAAAAATCAATTTCACATTCCAATAAATACCATTACCAACAAGAAGACCAGAATTGAAGGTGTTTGAATATTAAATTCAAGGAAAATATACTCTAATGAAAGAAATAAATTCTCAAAGAAGTAATTAAACCAATGAAACCCTAGAAGGATTTTTAGCCGCTCATGGATGTAGGAAGAGACGAAGTTCCGATGACGATCTTCACGCTCGAAGACATCACTTCCCTTCTTCTTCCTCAATCTTTCTGCTGCAATTTTCTCTAACAAATCTGCTCTCCTCCAAAAAATGCATCAACCCCTATATATAATTCACGATCTGCCAAAGCTTTCTAATTCTGATTTCTCTTTCCCAATTCCATTCCTTCTTCCTGCCAATGCTGTTCTTGATTTGGCCTCCAACGAATTCTTCTAATTTGGTTTCCTCTTTATTTCCTCCAACCAACTCAATCTCCTTTCTTCCTAATTCAATTCAGCCCCATTAGCCAATTCGTTTTGGCTTTCTCTTTTTTTCTTCCAAATCACGTTCTGTTCTTTTTTCCCAAATCGACCCCTTTCTTCCCTTTGAGCCAATTCGGTTCTTTATTTATGCCTTTCCTAATTTGGTGCTTTTCTCTCCATCTGAATTCGGTATTGTCTTTCTAATTCAACCTTTATTTTCTTCTTCTTTGTTCCAACCTTTCTTTTTCTCAACCACTAATGCAATCTTTTCTTTTTCTCCCCTTCTAATTCAATCATTATTTTTTCTCCCCCACTAATTCTTTCTTATGCCCAAATGCTAAAATAACCTCTTTGTTTAAAAACAAATCCGACTTTTGAATTCATGACGAATTGGGCTGAACCGGGTTTGATTGGCGGGCTCGGTCTGCGGGCTTGGTCGGCTTTTTATGATATTCTTCCTTTTGAGTTTGATCTGACCCAATCTTAATCTGAATTTTCTCGAACACTCCCAAACCTGCACAATTATGAAATATGCATTAATTCATTCATTTAAACACCACTTAAGGACTAATAACCATGAATAATAAACTTAAAGTTGTCAGTGCTGCGCACTAATCACACCCTCAAACCTACACTTTGCTAGTCCACTAGCAAAGTAGAATAAAACTAATGTAGTCATAATCATCCATCCATAGAATTGCCATTATAATTGAACTTTGGAATCAATTGAGTGCATTAAATAATTAGGAAACAAAACATCAACTCAATACATCTAACCCAAATCACAAAGATTCAATCCTTATTGACTCCACAACGCATCCTAAATTAATTCAATCTCGTCCAGCTCTTATACAAATACTCAAGAATTTTTAATCACACAAGTGATCATGAGATAGCATTAATTATGAAACAGTGCTAAATAATCACAACCAACAAAGTATGCAACGGTTTTATATGTTCTCAAAACTAACCCAACATGCTCTTATCACTTTATTCATTCATCTCCTCTTATTCTAATATAATAAGTATCAAGTGCAATGCCTGGTTCTTATACAACTACCTAGAAGATCTATGTAATGAGCATTAGACCAATGATCCCGTTCCAGTCGGTGCAGGGCATTAGATGATAAGGCATCCCATGGATCTAATTGCTCAAATCAACTAGGTTATCGAACCAGACTGGCTACTCATTTATAAGCATAAACATATTGGTGACATGTGCAATGCTCAGCTCTTATTCAGCTGCCTATAAGTCCCTTTAGCAAGCTTTCAATCAATGCTCCCGTTCCAGTTGGTCCAAGGCATTAGGTGATGAAACACCCCGTGGATATAATTACTCAAGTCAGTTAGGCTACAAAGTCAAACTAGTCACAACATACATATATATTGGATTAGGAGAGAGTTATGATCTTATAACAAGAGCAAGAGTGGCCAATAAAATTGAACTCACAAAATCATTGCATACTAAGTTGTGTACAATTATATTCGCATGCAACCATAATCAATACTTTAGTGCAAGTGTAATCATGCATGGCAAGAGTAATGCATCTTCACAAGACAAGATCAAAATTAACTCTAGATGCTTATGTGTCTTTAGAATTGCTTCCATGCGATTTTTAGGCACATCTATTTAATCAAACCCATTTCCTAATGTGATATTCTCAACTAAATTTCGAACTTGCTCAATAATGTTAAATGTATGAAAAAATGGCATCTTCTTTTCCCACCCCCAAACCTGGATTTTACATTGTCCTCAATATAAGCATACATTGCATATGGAGGAAAAGGGAAACGAAAAGAACAATACAACATGATGGATGGCAAGCTAGGCGGTACTCAGGCAATGAACTCTACTAGAGGGATGACTGTGCTTTACTGCAAGCTTGGCACACTTTATTCCTGTAACTTCTGGGCAAACAAACTATGAAAACAATCTAAAAAAAATGCAAAGAAATCAAAGAAAAGCAAACAAAAAGGTAACTATGCATGGGTTGCCTCCAATCTAGCGCTAAGTTTAACATCTTCAGCCAGACGTATGGCAAGTGCATTCAATCATTAACATGTACAGGGTCAATCAAGTTAATGGACTCGATTACACCGTGCTCCATGACATTCTCAATAATGATGCTCTCGGATTGTTTAGAAACCCGTTGGGTGAGACTCACCTACTCTCTATCCGAGATGGGGTATATGATACCCACATCTAAGAGCTTCACCTCTTCCTTTTCGCAACATCCTTCATGTTTGGGTTCACTCCTCTATGCATCTCTCTACTAGGCTTGGCATTCTTGAGTGTAGCCGAAAGAGGTTTTAACTCAAGAGCGGGTGGTGACTCAACTAAATGTAAGAGAGGTGTACTACAAAGGGTAGGTAAGGGTTCTACCTTAGGTCTCCATGGAGGGGCTGGGATGTAACACATGGATTCAAGAAAAGAATTTACCTCCTCAATGGAGGCATCAATGTCAAAATCCTCGGTGTTAAAGTGACAAAGTGTGGCCTCCAATGGGTCCTTAAGTGTGATGGAGGGAGGTGCTTCCTCAACTAATTTAGCAATGGTATCAATAGAAAATCAATCCCTATAAACTACTGAAAATAAATAATGGAATACATCAAATAATCCCTAATGCAAGTTCTACTAAAATCATCTATAAAACCCTAGTAATAAATATCATCTTCAAACTTGTCCTCCATCTTGATTCTCACGCCCATCATCTATAGGTCCTGAAAATGTTATGCTCGAAAGCGTAAGCTACACTAGCTTAGTAAGTAAACAAGTCTAACAGTGTTTATAATTGAAGTAAGGACAATCCCACTCTTCAAAGGTGATCCATACGAAAAATAAATAAATAAAATATATGATATGTTATTAATATGAAATAGATATGTGATAAGTGATCAATATACAATAAATATGGAATGAATGATCAATAAGCAATAGCTTAAGGTGAAATTAATATAGTCCATTCATAGGACAGCAATAGTTTAAAGAACAATAGTCTCTAAACTCAAGGGAATCACACAATGTATTGGATAAACCATATTAGCAAGGAAATCTGTATAATAATCCAGAATGCATTACACACACACATACAATGGTTCATAGGCATTATCAAGTCAGTAATCACATGGACACAATCCTATGGTTCAAGCAAATATGACAATTAATAATGAAGTAATGCAATGTAAGATGTTGGTTCAATTATTAATGCATGTTGTGAACCTAATTATGATCACTACATGTGATTTAGTCAAACAATTCTAATATGCAATGCACTGTATAGTATCCGTCTTTATGTATGTCTACACATGATCTCAATCATACTACCCAAGGATGTTCACTCATCCCACAATACATGGCTAAAATAGTAGATTATTCAATGTGTACATCATAGTTCTAAGGGTTTCGACCTATAGGACACAAGCGCCTCAAGTTATTTTCAATCATGGGGAAATAAATCCTAAGACTTCACAAATGTCTCCTTGTGATTTGTACATAAGTCGATCTACTAACAGAATTTCACTCTTATAATTTGGATATTGGGCTTCACCAATGTGAATTGTCCCTCACCTATCATCTTTGGATATTGGACTTCACTAATGTGAACTGTCCCTCACCTATCATAAACGAATTAAGTGGTCTATTGGGATGGCCAAATCCCTCAACACATGCAAATAGTTCATCCGGAACTTCCACGCCTATTATGATTTCCAGATCATAATACTCTCGTTATAATCATAATCTCCATCGATATGAAGTTATGAAGGTCAAGTCAATGCACTGGACCAATACAAGGTCACTATGCAATAATATTGGCATATGCTGTGCAAGTGAAAAGGTCGCATTAACTAAGCATTCAAAGTATGTGTACAAGGTGTAATATGATCTAACTAATCATAATGACAGTGAACATATAAGTAATGAAGACTAATTAGCATAGTAATGCTAAATATGTAGGTAGCAAGGATTCATATCAATATATCATTAATTCATAAACACATGCATACAAGGTATAATATGATTTAGTTAGCATGATAGTAATGATTATGAATGCATAGCAAACATCCCAAGTCATCAGGTATAGCAATTAGGTCCCAAAAGAGTAATTATATGCATTATGAGTTCAAGTCAAATATCATTAGTTTATAAGACATGGCAATTGGGTCCACATATGAAATATGAGTTCAAATGTATCAAGAGTTAATCGAACATAACTATTGGGTCCATATATGCAATATGAATTTAAATATATCAATAATTATCAAACATAGAAATTGGGTCCATAAGGAAGTAAGTATATGAAGGTGCTCATTTAATTAATCAAATCATGTGTACAATGTGCAATAAGCCTAATTATCATGATAGTATTAAATAAGCATGTAATATGAAATCAAGTCAAAATAACATAAGTTTATTAAACATATATGTATAATGTGTAATGTGATTTGATTAACACAATAGGATTGATTATACATTATGAAAGCATGTCAAAATATCCCATGTTCATTAAATATAGCAAATAGGTTCATAAAGAAGTAACTATAAGAAATAATGATAATGAATTAAAACTAACCTCATAATCAGTCTAATTAGGTCCAAATAAGTAAGTGTGTTAAATTTCATAGCAATCGAAGCACTTTGGTATCTTTAGGTCAGTCTTTAAGTCTATGGGTTCGGCTCGGTGGCCTTTTCGGTATATCTAGATATTTTCGGTATACTTTCCAGTAACATAAGGCTTTTGACGTCTTGTCGGTAAATTGGTCATATCTTTGTGTATACTTATCGGAATCAACTCAAATTTGCTTTGTTGTACTTCTAACGAGCAGAGGAATTTAGAAATACATTTGGTATACTTTTTGGTATGCCGAGGGTGTTCTGGGTTGGTTCCGTGGACTCTTGGGTATACCGAAGGGTATGCCGAAGCTCGGGGTATGGTCAAAAGTCCACAAATCGTCATCTTCTTCAAATCTAAACACAAAACATCCTTAAGTAACTTAGGTTAATATTGAATTCCGAACAAAACCCAATAAATAGATCATATAAAACAACGCTTTTAAATAGAGTTACCTTCTCCAACTATTGAAACTTGGAAAACAAGTAAAGCTTTGGAAAACAATTGAAAAACAATAATGCTCCTATTAAAACCATAAATACTGATATCCTTGAGTACTTACCTTGATCTGGTTATGTGGTGCAGTGAGCACACCTTGTGTTCTTCCTCTTCTTCTTCTTCTTCCTCTTTTCTTCTTCACCAAGCAATGAATTAATCTCTACAAGTCTTGGGTTTATATAAAGGTGCTTAGGGACACATTAATTAGTAACTATTAACCTTTAATCTCAACCCTTGATTGGGAGTCATTAATCTCAGCCATTGGATAAAACTCTCAGCCCATGTGGGTTAGTTTCTAATACGGGTTTCTTACTATTGTTTATTAGAAGCTTAGCTTTGAAGTAACCTTTAGTTTCTAGAATCTTTCCCTTTAATTAAATTTCCATCCCATCACTACAAAAAAAGTGGTTTTAGCGGTGGTATGTAATGGCGGTTTAATAAAAACCGCCGTTATGTATTGTTATATCGGCGGTTTCAATTTAACCGCCGCCAAACCCCTATTATGCGCAAAAAATCCTTTTGCACGAGATAATTCCCGCTAGAAAGTATACCTTGATCGGCGGTTTTTCAAAAAACGCTGATATAGGGTGTATATATGGCGGCGATTTTTCAAAACCCGCCGAAACACAAATGACCCATAGACAACGGTCTAAGAAACACCACCGACTTATGGTTAAAGGACGGCGGTTGTTAGAACACCGCCGAGAAACATTATGTCCCATAGTTGGTGAGTTTACTTAGGCCACCAACTTATTATTAATGGACGACGGTTGTTTAACAATTGCCGAGATACATATGATCCATCATCAGAGGTTTTATCTAAATCGCCGACTAATCTTTAATAGACAGCGGGTGTTTAATAACCGCCGACATAGGTTCTATTTCTCTCCCTGCAAAAAACCCTTCTCTTTCCCTTTCTCTCTTCCTCTTTCCTCCTCTCCAACGTTGCGTCTGCCTTCATCGCCGTCGCCTCTCCTCTGCGCTCTCTCCCTCTCGATTTGCTCGCGCTCCTTCTAGATCGTCTGCCTTCTCCGCCGTCCCCATCGCTCGCTGTTGTTGTCAATCCTCCACAAGATTAAGGTAACTAAATCAGATTTTCATTTTCTATTTTTTAAGAATTTTGCTATCTATCTAGTTAAATGAAGATCTGATTCACA
>JAUPMG010081667.1:0-12833 GCA_031762675.1 Pachysandra terminalis | reverse complement strand
ACAGTCTAAGTCAAATATGTAACCACTTACTAAAATTTTAAATTACCCCTATATTTTAATTAATTACAAATAAATCCTTATAAAAGTTCAGGTTATTACATATGCCCTAGACTCATTTGGCTACATCGGATTGAGTATTTCAAATCCCTCATGAGAACAAGCTCAAATCTATATACTCAAACACTAGATTCATGCTAATGTGCTCATTTAAAATAATTCATATAGTCTATATATATATATATATATATATATATGGATACATATAAGTAAAAGATGTGAAACATCAAATGATAATTTTAAATCATGAACACATATCTCAATAAATCATCTCTCTCTAAATGTGATGCCAAATAGTCTTCCTTAAGCCTCGTGTCATTTAGCTTCGACCTAACTGTTTTTCCAGACAAACCCCCTTTAGACCGTATGATACATGGCCATAGGAAAGTAAGCTAGAGAGTAGCAATCATCAGATCTAATTTCATGACATGATCAAAAGTAATAAGGGTAAAAGTTGATCCACTCTAGGATCATCCTGATCTCACATAGCAAAAAAGTAGGGATCCATTCACTTGCTCTCAAAAGGAAATGTCATTAATAGCACATGTTGTGGTAGAGCTTTGGGCCCAGCCAAGAGTATGTCAACCTCCAACACCGTATGGATCTTAGTCTAGTGGCAATCTATGCGCTTAACCTGAACTCCTTAATCTATTTCACAACTCTCAGGTGCCTTGATTAAACTCTCAAGCGCCTTCAATTCGAGGAGAGCAGATTGTTCGTTAACTCATCATAAAGATTTGGCCTTTCTCTTGCTTAAGAGGAATCGGTAGCGAAACTCACGGGTTTAGAAATCTTTCAACACGTCACATAATTTGTCAAACGATGTTGGACCCACACCTAATAGCTTAGGGGCGGTAGCCACACACTATTGGCCAGTCAAAACACTTAGGCTCCGTTTGTTTCAATTTAAATTCGTGTTGGATTTTAGAGATGGGTCCTGGTTGGATCGACCCACTTAATGGGACGTCCATACTTGACTAGAAGTGTGGATGTGAATAACTCTTTCCTAATGGAATTAGGAGATATCAACCTTGGAGAAGTTGAGTTGAGTCTTCTATATGTAGAAGACTCATCCTCCCTACCCAAAGTTACTATTCACGTTTTTGGTAATCCACTCCTAGAGAACTCTCTCTTCTCTTCATCTCTTCTTTCTACAAATATTTGGTTTTGAGATTGGGGTTTCATACAAAGCCCTAGGTCGATTGAGGGTGGATTCATTGTATGTGGTTCTAGTAATCACATATTCCGACGTAGAAAGTTTTTCAGTTTGATAGAGATCTTTTGTTGTAGATCCGAGTTTGTGTGCATCAAGGTACGTGATCCGGGTCATCTACAACCTTCATATGTATCAAAGCCATGCGATACTTCTTCGTTGGATTGAGGTATGTAGAGAAACCTCGTCTAATTAGCAATTTTCTAGAGAAACCTACGCGTGCCCTTGGGCTGCCGCGGGTGCCTTTCTGTGATGGGCTTGCTACACTGGGCCAGTGTGCTGAGCTGCCGCGTGCGCCCTACTACACTAGGCCTGCGAGCGCCCTGCAACACTGGGCTTCCGCACATACCCTACTGTGTTGGGCATACTGCGCTGGGCTGCACACGCGCCTATTGCTGCTGGGCTGCTACGTGCACCTGGATCAAGCCTTGAAATTCATATTTTATTTGAATTTTTTGATATGTTAGAGTTTTTAAAGTATGATTTAATTATTTTTATTTGCATGATTATATGAGGTTAACATGTAAGTAAAATCATGATTTAATTATTTTTATTTTCATGATTATATGAGGTTAACATGTAAATAAAAGCATAATTTAATTATTTTTGTTTACATGATTTTATGAGGTTAACATGTAAATAATATCTTGATTTAATTAATTATTTTTATTTACATGATTATATGAGGTTAACAAGTAAATAATATCATGGTTTAAGATTATTTGCATGATTATATGAGGTTAACATATAAATAATATCTTAGTTGAGATTATGTTATTTCTTAGATGGGTTTTTCACATTAAGGATTAAAAGCAATATTAAAATTTTATTGTATTGGTGATGATTATGCATTATGACATACGGTCTAGTGTTTTGTTTGATCTGATAAATAAAAGATTAATATTATTATTTAGTCCTAGATAATGATGCAAGATTAACAATGTGTGTGTATATGAGATGTTAGAGATATGTGCACTTTAATTGTAGTGATAAGGCCACTAAGGGTATAGTAGCTGACCTAAACAAGGGTAAGAAATTGGATTGTAAGTAAGAACTATGACACATCAGGGCACATAATCAGGCTTGGGCCAAGAAGGATCTTTGTGCACGTTTTACTATGTTGTATAGTATGCAAAATGATCTTATTGGCGAATTCGAGGCATATAAGACTGCACTTGAGATGTGGAATGCACTGAAACTCGCGTTTGCTGATATCTCGGCTACCAGATTACGTGCACTGATGATGAAGTTTGAGACCTACAAGATAGCTCCCAGCGTGAGCATGGTTGAGCATCTTAGGAAGATGTCGTCTATGATACGAGATATGAAAGCCATAAGGAATTGCCTGATAAATGAGCATCAGATTCTCGTTGTTCTGATATCCCTACCTGACTCGTGAGAGCACATAAGGCTCATCATGATGTACAATGGGAAACAATAAAACGCTCAATGATTTGTTGCATCATCTTGAGCTCGAGGCAGTGCGTCAAACTGTAAGGTCTAACAGCACTGCGCTATTAGCCGAACCGGCAAAGTGCAATACAATCAGGTCTAGGCACAAGCGTAAGGGTAATGCATCCAAACAGGGAGAAACAGCTGAGAAAACGCCTAAGACAAACAAGTACAAAGCGCCCTAGAGAGGGAAGCGTGGAGGAAAGAGAAACATGTCTAAAGTGATCTGTTATAGCTTATAGAGATATTTATACTAGTTTTTTCCGTTATTTTCAAACTGTGCCTCTATTTCTTTAGTCGATTTTATATGGCAAGGGATTTATTTCTGATGGTCTATTTAAATTGATATTGATAATTCAAGTGATGCAAATTTGGTTTCTAATTTGGCTTCCAATGATGATGATGTTATTATTTCTGATTCATTGAGATGGCATGCTTGTAACGGCCTAAAACTTCTAATTCATGCATATTTGCATTTTAGACCTTGTGATAGTTCTTCCCTTTATTTGGATCGTCGATTGGGTTAAATCCGATCACCCGATCGAGTGTGTTGTGCTTTGCAGGCCTTGGTGCTACACACCGTAGCAAGACCCATTTTAGTGTTTGGATGTGTGATATGAATCATTTAAAACAAACATGTAATGAGTGGACAGGATTTAATCTTTCTTGTGTGTTTGTTTGTGTGGCTAGGATTGAAGGAGAGAAGGGAGTTGGTGGTGGGGAATACCAACTCCCACTAATTATTCAATCCTATGGTCTAAATGAGAGTAGGTTGATTCGAGGGCTAGGATTTGTTTTAGATGAGATATGTGGCATGGGTCTCCATGCTTGAGAGAATCTCATGCATTTCTCTTTTGAGCTTGGTTATGTTGGTTTACTTGGAAGCTTGGAGGAGAAGGAGAAGAGACTTGCATGCTTGGGGATTTCACTTGGTTTTTCTTGCATTTCATTAAGGTAAGTAAATGATTTCATGCTTGTATCTTGATTGAATTAGATTCTTGAATAATTTCCTTTACTTTCTAGTTCATGCAAGTTCTTAAATATTAAGGGAATGGATTTGTATGTTGAAGAAGAACCATGTTATTATAGATGAAATGTGATGGATTTGATTTGATAATGCATGTATGAGGTCCCTCTTTGATGTATGTTCAATCAGGTGAGAAAAACCCCTTGATTTGGCTGGTTCACGACATTCGGCGACCTCCTCGGTGCACCGAACGCTACGCCGAGCATCACCTGGGCCGTCGGTGGATTGCTCGGTTCGCCAAATAGGTCGTCAAGCCCCTGGTTATACCCCTGACCTTTTGTTTTTGTCGCCGAGTCCTAGTTCAATGCGCCGAATTGGCTTCGGTGCGTAGACGAGGGCGCCGAGAATGAAGCCCCTGGAATTGTCGCTGAATCTCAGTTCGGTTCGCCGAGGCAGGCTTTGGTGTGCCGAGATGGTCGCCGAGGACCTCGCCGAATCTGATTGTCTGGCCTTAAATTCTGATGTCTTATATTTGATGTACATTCACATTGTTTGCAATTCAAATTTATGATATATATTCTCAAACTTGGTTGATATACATTTCTTTCTTTGTGAGTGAGTCTTATGTATTGTTGAATGTCAATACATGAGGATGTGTGGAATAAACTCTTTAGTTAGTTATAATGTACCTTGTACACTATAAACTGAATGCTTTGCTAGCGTGCACAACTCCACTTGCATAGCATTGACTCGAGACCATAGTTTGGTCAAAGAAAAAGACCCTGTTTTTCCGAGACCACACAGTTGAGTCTTGTGAGTTAAATAAGAGTGATGTGATGAGAATTCCACATCTAGTGAGGAGACCGGCAAGGATGAGTGAGGGATTAGCTACCACAATAAACTCACTTATTGCCCAAGGGCATTTTACCCAAGAATACTCACATTAGTGAAATCTTGGAGATATGATAAAGGAGAGAGACCTCTGTAGTATGTCGATTGTCATGATTCCCTGAGGACAGACGCAGGTTGGTGTAAACCTCATAATTGACCCTTGATCAAAAATAAGTGGGGGGATTGTGCCTCATTGGTTGAAAACCCATAAAACTATGATTGTACACATAGAATAGTACTATCCCTTAGTCGTGTGTATGGGGATGAATTCATGTTGGTGGGACATCTTGGATAGAGACTAGATCATGAGGAAACATGCCATATTTATAAATCTGACAGACTGCATTACGTACTAGATTGCTTGATTAGCTCACCTTGATGATTATTGTAAATAGGTGCACAACATGTATAATAAATACTCGACCTCATGTATTTTATTTCATTTATGATCTCTTTATTGTGCGAACTGGAAATATTGAGTAATGACATGACTCTAAGTTAATCTTGTACATTCATGAGTTATTTACTTACTGGCTTTATAGCTCACGCTTTCTAGTAAACAATTTCAAGACCTTTAGAAGAGAATATAATCGAGGAGAGTGCCGTCAACGAAGAAGACTTCGGAGAAGACAAAGACTTTTACTTTGAGTAAATCATTGTAATGTTTTTAATACTCTGATATTTTTTGGATATTACGATTCTTTTTGGGATACTTGGGTTGTATCTATGGGAATTCTTGTTTTTAACCTGGATCTGTATTTTTGTACTTTTCGCTGTTTATACGTGTAATTATTTATAGAATGGCATTTTAATTTCTACTCTTGTGAATGTTGCTATACATTCTTGCTATAGTTGTATATTGACTGCCACTCCCTTTCCCCAAGGGAGTGAGAGTTACATCTCTAGACCTTATTGGGTTCCCAAGTGGACCCATAGGTTTGGGTTGTGACAATGCTAGACTAGGCCGCATAGGGCTAGAGAGGATGAACTGATTGGCTAAAGCAGGTCTACTAGTATCGCTTGCCAAGGTTTAGTTACCTGTTTGTGAGCATTATTTAGCTGGTAAGTTATATAGGAAACCATTTCATAAGGCAGTGAGAGCAAATATTCTTTTAGAGTGAGTCCATTCTGACATATGTGGACCAATCAATGTTAGGACCCACCAGTGAGAGTCTTATTTCATCACATTCATCAATGATTACACGCAATACGATTATGTGTACTTGATTTTACACAAGTCGGAAGCATAAGATTGCTTTAGACACTTTGTGGTGGAAGTCAAGAACTAATTGGAATGACACATGAAGTGTCTATGTACCAATAGAGGACGCGAGTATTTATCTGATATGTTTCTAGAGTTATGTGAAGAAAAGGGAATCCATATGAAATTGGCGATCTCAGGCACACCTTAGCAGAATGGTGTTGCAAAGAGAAGGAACTGTACTTTATTAGACATGGTGAGGTCGATGATGACGCATGTGTCCCTATCCATTAGTATTTGAGGAGATGCACTTATGATTGCAACCTACATCTAAAACCATATCCCTACGAAGTCAGTTCCTAACACACCATACCAGTTATGAACAGGTAAAGCGCCTGACCTAACTCACATGAAGTCATGGGGATCTACATGTTGTGTTCTTGTGCCTTCCCACCAAAGAGGGAAGCTAGACAAGAGAGCTGTTAAGTGCATCTTTTTGAGATACTCAGAGCACTCTAAGGGCTACATCTTTTTTCGTGAACAAACCGATGGAGGACTAACACAAATTGAGCCATGTGATATGAATTTCATTGAGGATGATTTCCTAAGTAGGAAAAGATCAAGGATGAATCTGGAGCTCTTCGAGATGAATGGGCCAGAGTTGGGATCAACAAAGATCATCCTATATCCAAACACCATTGAGAATGCTAGTTCTCAATAGGATCCTATGGATTCTACAGGTGTTGTGGATAGTGGGAATAGATTACCGCCCATTGGGAATGTCTTAGAGGACACAAATTCTAGCAAACCCATGCGAATGAGTAGTGGAAAAATTCTTTGTAGTCATTTTGCGATTGAGGGTGAGTCGTTAATGACTGCCACACTCGATGATGATGAGCCTGATTCATACTAGGAGGCGTTATCATCACCTGCTTCGCAGAAGTGGATAACTTCAATGCAAGATAAATGACTTTCATGGAGAAGAACCAAGTCTGGAAACTTGTTAATCTTCCTCTAGACACAAGACCATTGGAAATAAGTGGGTTCTAAAGGTCAAACGTAATACAGATGGAAGTGTAGAGAGATACGAGGTCCGTCTCATGGCGAAAGATTATAAAGTACGAGAAGACTTTCTCACTAGTAGTGAATTCGCCTCATTCTAACTATTGTAACACACCTTGATTTGAAACTCTACCAAATGGATGTCAAAACTGCATTTCTCAATGGAGAACTAGATAAGGAGATCTATATGGAACAATTAAAGGGTTTCGTGTTCGAGGGACATGAGTGTAGAGTTTGCAGACTCAAACACTCCTTATACGGCCTGAAACAGTCATCTAGGTAGTGGTATCTTCGATTCCATCGAACCATTATAGAGTTTGGCTTCACTATGATCGAGAAAAACCATTGTGTGTATATTAGACATCATGATAGGAGAATTTTTATCTTGTTATTGGATGTTGACGACATTTTGATAGAAGGGAATGATAAGAAGATGATTGTCACCACTAAAGAGTAGATTTCAGTTTTGAGATGAAGGATATGAGTAAGGCAGATTACATGTTAGCTAGGTGTTAAGATTTATAAGAATCATGCTAAGAGGCTTATTTGTTTGTCCCAGGAGATTTAATAAGGAAGGTACTTGAGCTTTTTAAAATGTAAGATGCTAAAACTATTAACACTCCTGTCGAGAAGGGTGTTTCATTGCATCTCGGTCTTTGTCTAGAGACAAAGGAAAAGAAGGAACATATGGCTCATGTTCCCTATGCTAGTGCTATAGGTAGTCTGATGTACGCTATGGTGTGTACTCGACCTGATATTAGTTTTGCTGTTGACAAAGTCGGCCTTTACCAGAGTAACCCAGGGCAGACTCATTAGAAGATAGTGAAACATATTCTTAGATACCTACGCAGGACAGCAGATTACATATTTTGCTTCCAGCAAGCAGATTTACAGCTAGATGCTATTATGATGCGGATTGGGTAGGTGATCTAGACAGTCGAGAGTCGACGTTAGGATATATATCCTTGCTAGGTGGCAGGGCCATCTCTTGGAGTAGCAAAAAACAAGTCCGTGTCGTGTTGTCCACTATGGAGTCAGAGTACATGGCTTGTTGTGTAGCCGTCCAGGAGTTCGTATGGTTGAAGTGATTCTTACAAGATCTTAGAGTCTTTAGAACTGGCGTAGGGTCGATCCCCATTTATAGTGATAGGATTGTCACATCCAAAATTTAATAGATCTCAAATGAGTCCCTAAGAAGTCTGAAATATGACTCTCACCCTATTCCACATAGGAGTGGTAGTCAATACATTACCAAATAGTGAAAATATAACTGAGATATTATTCAATAATAAAAGTTAAGTCAAAACTCAACTTATTACATCCAAAACAATCATAACATTGCAAAATATAGCAGCATCAAGAAAACAAAAGCCTTTAGTTTCATGCTCAATCAAACTCCTATATAAAATATAGCCTAACAATGGCTAATAAAAATCCTTGGCATGCAAGCCAACAAAAACGAGTTAAAATCCCTAACATAAGATCTAATTAACTTCTTCGATAAAATCAGTAGCCTCGTCAAAACATGGTTCCATGGCTTGGTCATCGTAGTTCAAGTCATCATCCTCTAAAGTTCTTGAAAATATGGTTGCTTGAAAGTGTAAGCTACACTTCGCCAGTAAGTAAACAAGTCTAACAAAATTTATAATTGAAGTAGGGACAATGCCACTCTTCAATGGTAATCCATATAACAGTAACAATAATAATGAGATATATGGTGAGATAACAAGTAATTTGTACTGATCATATAAATGAGTAATGATATGAATGCAATAGAACAAGATATGTGTGATGTGAGAGATATGAGTGGACAGATATAAGTGCATAAGTAAGAGTACAATATGCTGAATATGCATGGGGTCTAGATTTAAAGTATGCATGCCGTGCACCTATCATATGATATCACTAAGTGTGATCAAGCATACAAGTTTAGTATGCAATGCAAATTAATTTACTGTTTGGATGTTGATATATAAGTTCACATAAGACCAATCCTTCCTTGAACAAGATGTCTTCTCGAACCATCCTCCCCATACAGGGTCATTCTCAAAGATAAGATATTTCATGTGTGCATCATAGTTTTAAGGGGCTTCGACCTAGAGGGCACAATTCCCTCACTTATTTGTGATCAAGGACAATAATCCAAGGTTTCACCAATGTGAATTATCCTTAGGAAATCATACATATCAATAAGCAATAGGAATCACTCCTTAATAGTCCATAGGACCAAAATAGGTATATTGGGATAACTAGTCCCTCAACTCCAGAAATATGTGCAAGTCTCCTCACCTATTATGATTTTCAGATCATAGTAATCTCTTTAAAAGCCTAAAAATCCAGAAGTATGGATTCACATGCAAATGGTGTAGCCTTTAGACCAAATCCATAGTCATAAAGCGTAATGATGTGCAAGTGAGAATGTGCTCATTAACTAAGCATACAAATCATGTGTACAAAGTGCAATATGGCTAACTAACATTCTGGACATAAAGAAGTAAGTATAAGAATTAAGCATATCTGAGCAAAAATAATATGAGATTCAATCTAATGAGATCAAATTACATTAGTACACAAAAATTCAAAGTAAACTGACCAACTTGGTCTTTTTCGGCGAGCCGAGGGGTCGTCGAGCAGGTCTCGGTGAGCTTTCGACGAGCCGAGGGGTTCCATTGAGTTTCTGGGCTTTTGGGTCGCATGATAGATGGTCAGGCTCGGCGTGTTGTTCGACGCGCCGAGTAGGGTCTCGATGAACAAATCAGGGGCTTAAAAAGTCTCCGTGGACACTCGACGCACCGAGTGGGGTCTCGGTGACAAAACCAGGGGCCTGTTTTCACACTTTGGGGCTCGACCTGCTCTCGACGAGCCGAGGGTGCGCCAAGGGTTTTCTAGGCAGTTCAGCAAATTGTTCGGCGCGCCGAACATCGAGAGTTGGTCTGTTTTGGCCTGTTTTTGCCTCCTCTTCAACTCTAAATATAAAAACTTATTAAGTAACCCCCCTTAACTTTGAATTCCGCACAAAACCCAATAAACAAACATCAATAAACATAATTGAATTGATACTTATCATATCCTACCATTAAACTTTGAAAACTTAGTGAAAACCATGAAAAATACTTCATACACAATGAAAGTAACTTTGAACTCCTATTAGAATTATAAACCAAGTTATCCTTGAATACTTACCTTGACTTTGAATGTTGGTATAGAGAGTTACACGTTTTGATCTTCTTCTTCTTCTTCAGAAATGTTGAATCAACTCCCAAGGCCTTGTGTTTATATAGGCACTTAGGAGCTCTAGAATCAGTAACTATGGACTCTTAATCTCAGTCATTGATTGGTTATTTAAAATCTCAGCATTTAGATCAATTTCCCAACCCATATTGGTTTATTTCTAACTCGATTTTGTTTCTATTTTAGTTTTAGAATCCTAGCTTTATGTCTAACTTTGTTTCTAGAGAACACTTACTAATTGTAAGCTTTTAAATCTGAGCCATTAATTGGAGATTGGAATCTCCTACAAGATCCTAACCATATGTTTAACTTTAGAACTTATGATTGTGTGTGCTGTAGCTTAGTTTCCTAATTGTACAACCCACCAATCACAATCGGTCAAAAGTCAAACAATATAGCAGTTACTAAAATTTTAAACTAACTCCTAACTTTTTAGTATTTACACATTAACCCTATTATTTTGTTTGAGTTATTACAAGCATGACATCATTGACCTACGCCAAGGACCCCAAATACCATAGCAGGACGAAGCACATCGACATTCGTTATTATTACATTAGAGATAAAGTTACACATGGAGATATGTCCCTTACATATATCTCTACTCAGCAGATGGTAACTGATCCTATGACTAAACCTATAGCTAGGCAAGGTTTTTAGGTTCATGTCAAAGAAATGGGATTACGCAGATTGTCATTTATGTTAGGTGGTACAGTTTTATTTACATGTATTATGTAGACATATAATATTATTTTAGATTTCATGCGTGAGAATTTAATAAAGTTTATCGTTTC
The DNA here is from genome assembly GCA_031762675.1 of Pachysandra terminalis. Classification (NCBI taxonomy): domain Eukaryota; kingdom Viridiplantae; phylum Streptophyta; class Magnoliopsida; order Buxales; family Buxaceae; genus Pachysandra; species Pachysandra terminalis. Next base: position 1,965 of record JAUPMG010081667.1, on the reverse strand, counting down.
ATGAGGCATGAGATTGTGTATTACATGCACACTTTATACACACATTATTTCCATATTATGGGGATATGAATATGATATGTCACAATGCTAGGTGTCGGCTTCTCACACAACGACCAGCCTTAACATATGCATTGCGAGTAGAATGAGATATTTAGAGGACTTGTGTCATCGGGGGCATTTAGATGACTCTATAGAGTCATATGTCACCTTGGAAGAGACAAGATGAGTTTCCTAAGGGGATCGTATATTACCTGATAGAGCAAGATGTGAGACCTTAATCAAGGCTCTTGAGAGTTGTGACTTAGATTAAGGTGCTTAAGTTAGACGCATAGATTGAGAATTGACTAATATTTATACGATATTGGAGATTGACATACCATTGGCTAGGTCCAGGGCTCCCCCATGGCATGTGTTGTATACCACGTGTTATTAGCAACATTTCTTTAGAGAGCAAGTGAATAGATCCATATTTTCTTGTTGTGTGAGGTCAGGATGATCATAGATTAGGATCAACTTATACCCTTATTACCTTTGATCATGTTGTGAAGTTGTATCTGATGATCGCTACTCTAGCTTACTTTCCTATGACCATACATCATACGGTCTAAATGGGGTTTATCTGGGAAAACAGTTAGCTCGAAGCTAAATGGCATAAGGCTTAGGGAAGACTATTTAGCATGACATTTAGAGAGATATGATTCATAGAGATATGTGCTCATGATTTAAAATTATCATTTGATGTTTCACATCTTTTACTTATATGTATCCTATATATATATTATTTTAAATGAGCACATTAACATGAATCTAGTGTTTGAGTATAGAGATTTGAGCTTGTGCTCATGAGGGACTAGAAATACACAATCCAATGTGGCCAAATGAGTTTGGGGCATAGGCGAGACTTTTCAAAATGTATCTTCATTTCAGTTTTGTGGAACTTGATATGAAGTTACTTGCCCGTTACTTTGTGCTTGTCAGTCACACGCTCAACGACCTGTATGATTAGCATCCATGATAGAAAGATAAGTAAAGCAGCAGATAAAAGATGTGGAAATGGCTTCTGTTGCTGCCACGAGAAAACAGGGAACGTGAAGAATAGTGAGTTGGGATATGGAGAACCGATAGAAGAAGGAGAGAGATGGATGCAAGAGAGTGGAATGGCAAAAGTAAAGGTCAAAGACGGTGGACAGAAGATGGGTTAGTGACTGAGGTTTGAAAATGGGGGTCAGATAATGCAGAGGTTGTTTCATGGGTATGTGGGTGATTTCGGTTGGTATAAGATGGGGTGCTGCGGAAAAGCTTCAATTTGATACATAAAACACATGGGACGATATATATATATATATAGAGAGAGAGAGAGAGAGAGAGAGAGAGAGAGAGAGTTGTTGATGCTGTCATTGAGTAGCATCAAAGGTTTACGGAAGAGAGAGGATGTTAGTCTGGTAGTGTTGAAGGTGGGGTGAAGAAGAGAAAGTGATGCCGAGAGAGGTGGAGATGGGCTTCGTTGGTGACGGAGAAGAGACGGGGTTGAAGTGGCGGTGGAGAAGTGGCTGCTGTAGCTGAGAGAAGGAGAGGAAGAGAAGAAAAGAAAGAGTTACCCGGTGAAGGGGTTCGGGCCGGAACCCGATTGGGGATTCGCCAGAGTTGGTGCATTCGGAGGTTGGAAGGAGTTGCAGAGACAATGAAGAGAAAACTTATAACCGCATAGATGAGAAAAGTCATGGCACGATATCTTCAGAGATTGACTCGTCTGCCACTGGCAGTGCTCAAATAACAGAGAACGGTGAAAGGGTTTTTACTTCAAACAGTAAAAACTCTCTTTTGTTCTACACTTTTCAGAAAAATTGATTTAAAGTGGACGGTATTTAAGTAAAAATGAAAAAAATAACTTACTTAACATAAGTTAAATGATAAGGGGTAATTGTTGTTTTTGAAAGGTGAATCTCCGTCTTTGCAATTTGTGGA
>JAUPMG010081637.1:0-12833 GCA_031762675.1 Pachysandra terminalis | reverse complement strand
CCTTGCCTTGTTCATGCCCTGGTAGCCAATTCCGGGAACGAACCTCACTCCAACAAGGCCCGCTACTTCAGATGAAGCAGGTTTGAACTCCACATTTCGTGGAGGAGCGATCTGATCGAACCCGAACTGTCGGAGGACGCGTTGCGGGTTGTATACAGGATAGCTACTCTCGTATTCCCTGACCAGGCTGATTAAGTAGCCCAGATGCAAAATCACCAAGAAGGTCCTCTCCTCCGGTAATAGCTGGAGCCATGCGTCCGTATTCTTCTCAGTTTTCGTCGAGACCATGACTCCGTAGGATTGCAGCAGGCGGAATCCTCCCTTGCGGTAGGGCCGGTATTCGAATTCCACCGAGATGTCCATCACCTGGTGCAAGCGAACATTGTACTTCGGCTGGCATCCTGACCACACCAATGCTCGTAGAGCGGAGTCCAGGTCCATGGTCATCAGCTGTTGCTCCACAGCTGAGAAGTCCTGGGGAGCATACCGAGGGTATCTCTCCCATAGGAAGTGCTGGAGGAAATTTGCGTCCAGCAGAGTCTCCACGATTCTTTCTCCTCTGCTCCTCGCCATATCCTCACAGAGCAGGTCCAAGTGCTCATAGAGTGAGCCCAAGAATAATGACGCCAACGGCACGCGGACTCCCTTTGCGATTTTCACCGCCAGCGGAAACAAGCGGTCATGGACCTTGTCCATTGGGTAGCCCTCGAACACGAACCGGGCAAGCCAGAAGGTTACGAAACCCGCCAGGTGGACAGCACTGTCGAGGCCTTCTCCCTAAGAGCGCCCGATGAACTCGCTACTGGCTTTGGGAACGCCCTCCTCGTTTCAGAAGTATCGCTTTCATCCTATAAAGGAGTATTTCATTCTCAGACTGGCATCACAGCCCTTTAGTTGGCTCTTCCTCATCGTCTGCTTGGAGCAGGCCTTCAGCATCTCCAAATCAACAACTTCTGCCGGGGATAAGGCCAAAGCCCCTGGATTTTCATCTCTTAAGATAGGGAGGTATCGCAGAATGGCCACATCCTCTAGAGTGACGCCAATCTCTCCAAAGACCGTCACAAAAATATGATCCTTCAGATCCCAGCGGACCACAAATTCCTTCAAGGCCTCATAATCCCTGTGGAAGTCCCCAGTATACACTCGGATAGCCTCCAGTACACGCGACCGAGTCCAGCAACCTCCGGTATTCACCGCTTTGCATGATGTGAGCCACCCATTCCGGTCAACCTTGAGGAAGGTTGAAGTGGGACCGAAATCCAATCTTGGACAGGGGATAGTCACCCCTTTCAGCCCTGAAAGTCGGTGCCTAACTCAACCTCAGAAATGCAGTATTTGTCCAGGTCGTCTCCTCGAAAGGGCATTGTGGTTTTTCCTCACTCTACACTGCTTCTGGTGCTACCCATGTTCGCACCACATTCCAGAACGGCTTAGTGGAGATGTCCAGCTTGGTATTAGTCTTCTTGACAACACCTTTCTTAGTCATTTCTCACAGTAAGGAAGCAAGAGGAACAAAGAACAGCAAGGAGGCAAATGAAGGTACTGGAAAGCGAAAGCACCAAGGGATTTCAAAGCTAAAGTTGTAGGAACCCTTCTCCTTGATTGAGCTCCCAATTTATAACAATGACGGTTGCGCATAATCCCAAGAAGCAATCATGGCTGAGGCAGCGCATGATCACTGCATTTAAAACACACTCTCTCGAGGAATGTGCATTTAATGCTCGCCACTTAAGGTACGCTCTCATGTTTCCTCCTCTAGCGTAAGAAACCTGAGACCGGGGAGCTATTGTTGATCAGGCGGGCTAATTTAACCCCCCTTTACACGCGACGCTTGATTACAAGCACGTGTACGCGTTTTGGGTATAGCCGTATACACTGAATCATTCCGAAAAGCTGTCACGGCTATACAACCGTCCCTTTCACGTGCCAGCTGTCAGCAGCTGCGTACGGTGATTAGACCGTTTGGTGAAGAGGTAAGATTTGAAGCGGCAGAGAGATATCTGACCGTTTTTATCACCAAAAGAGGCGATAGCTTCTCAAGGAAGCTACCTTTTTGAATTTCAGCTTGTAGGGGTACACCACGTGTCCCAAATCCAACAAACACGTCTTTTTCCTCCCTTTTGAAGTATTCAAAAGACTAAGGACTTATGTTTCCACGACACACTACCAGCTGGGCACCCGAGGGAATGAGAATCTTATTCTTCCCTCGACGGACCTCACTTTACTTGGAGGACGAATTTAGGGGCATGCTATCCCTAAAGAACTCAAATAGTTATGGTCTCAGTGGATCCTCGAAGTCACATCTACCTGTTATCCAGAACAGACTTCAAGTGATTTTTATTAAATCCTTTTACATTTTAAAGGTATTTTCTCAAGGAAAGATCCTCGAGGGAACTTTCTGTACTTTCTAACTTGGGAGTCATGCTTGGATTATATCCATAAACTTCAAAGGACTATTCTGTATGTTTTGTCTTGAAGGATCACAAGACAGGTATATTCAAGCCGAGGGATAACCTCGACGGACATATCCGAGGGACAACCTCGACGGACATATCCGATGGACAACCTCTACGGACATATCCGAGGGACAACCTCGACGGACATTTCCGAGGGAAAACCTCGATGGACGATTCCGAATGAAGTCTTTCCCAGGCTAACCACCTCCAAATGGTCAATGCGAATGAGGTATTTTCCCTCCTACTAAGGGTGAATTTGAAGGAGGAATATTCCTTCCTCTTGAGACGAATTCCAGGCTAACCACCTCGAGAAGGTCAACTTGTCAAGGGTTTGTCACCCCAAAAAAACTACGGGTTCCGTCCTCCCTCGGAGGACACAAATTTGGGTTTACCCCCTCGAATGCTGTCTTTCATGTATCCGACTTACCAACTGGGGCTCGGGGTCACTTTCATTCATTCTTATGAACTGACTTCGAGCCATATCCTGGGACTTTCACTTCCAAAAAGCAAATCCTCGGTGGAAAGGGCTTTAGAAGTTGAAAGCACACCATCTTCAGGCGTACTTCCTGAAAGACTGGTTTCCCCTGGACTTTGAGAACGTCTTCTCTTTTTATCTTTAGGAATTCACATGTCAACTTCTGAATTCATCCAAGTAAAAGGCACTCAGATTGGTTATTGTAGCTATAAACCATAATGGATTTCAAGGTAATCCCCTCCTTACTGGGACGATTGGTCATGAAAACGAATTTCCTGACGAGACACTCTCTACATGAGTAATTCGAGAATACATTGATCACCTAGTAAGGGTATAGTGGTACTTACGTTCCTAGTAGGAAAATAGCCGCCAAATGGAGTTTTCCTTCGAAATACGGATTCAGCAAAATACAGTAAATTGCCCTCTAGAAAGGTTGTCTTGAGACGGATTCTCAGAATGGAAAGCACATGCTGAAAACCTCACCGACTTATCACCGCCTTATAAATATCTGCTTTGTAACCTATCTAAAGGGTGTATTGTCTAATCTAGGAATGGCGGCAGGATGGTGACGTTGCTCATTGGAAATTGTGTGAAAGTGACACGTCTTCAGAACTGTTTTGCTCAAGTTCCAAAGCAACCTTTTGCAGGGCAGTTTTTAAGGTTTGTAATGATTTTGTCTCTTTTCTCTGGAAGTAACTTAGCCGTGTTGAAGAGCACGCGTCTTTGAAGATATGATTCTGTACCACGTGTGACTCAGGATTTGCTTAGCACGTGAGGGTCTCCCTTTAAACGCTTAGCCGAGTGACACTTGTCCTATTTGGAGTGGAAAACTCCCTACAAATACCATCCTCCATCCTCCATTGAAGGGGATCGGAGATCTGAGTTAAAACTAGAAAAAAAAAACTCTGAAATCTGAAACAACAGTGAGTAAAGACACTGAAAGAGAGAGAGAGAGAGAGAAATCTTCAAACCTGTGAGGTTTTACTGCTCTGTAACTGTATTCACTCCCCTTCCTCGGTTATTGCAATCCCTCATTTCTTCTAGCCCTTTCCTTCGTCTTCTCTACAAGTTAAAATTGACAAGGAGCGCTTTTAACAGAACGGCTGCGCGATGGTTTAGGCTGTCTTGAGACAGACTTTCTACCTTACTCTCTTATTAATGATTGTAACTGGTTCTTTTTAATACATTTATCCTTTTACAAATCCGTTATCACCGGAAGCAATTTTAAGTTAAAAACAGTCAATCACAATCAGATCCTATTGCCGATTCGGCTTTGGCTAAAGTGATGGCCAAAGAAGAAGATGAAAGAAGGTTACCTTATTGTTAAAGGAACAAAATAGGTATATCAAAAAAACTTAAATAAGGGTACTTTAGAACTAACATATTGTGAGGGCTAAAATAAACATATATTTGCACATTCTCTATCTCGACTACAATAATTTAGGTTGCGTTTAGCTCAGTTTTTCTACGTATTTATTGTAACTTTTAGCTTATATAAGCATTTTTTAAAATTAAATGTGTTTGGTAGCGCTTATGAGTAAGTGCTTACCCATAAGCACTAGAGGAAGGTACCCGTAAGGAGAAGCTGCTCCCAAGCTCCCATGCGTTGAAACTATTTCACAACTTTAGTATTATTTTTAAAATACCTATTTAATTACTAAATTTTTATAAGGACTTAAATAGATGTTATTTATAAACTTTAATAATAATTTTATAATGCCTACTTTACCTCTAAATTTTTATAAGTACTTAAATAAATGTATTTTTCAAACGCTATTTTCTTCAAAGTAGCAGTTTATTGTTGCTGTGGATTAGTGCTCCCATTGAGCAGCTTATCCAATGAGTGCTTATCCATAACCACAATCTGTGATAAACACAACCTTAAACATCATTGGTGATCAACTCACGATAAGTGAGAATCTGTAACCAACATTAAAGTAGAAGGGGTCATTGTAGTTTAACAAACTTCAGGAAGTCTAAGTGCAAGTGGTAGAAACCTCATGGGTCAAAGTGTAATTTGTCCTAATATTTAAGATTTAATAACCAATCTAGTTAACCCTACGGGTGTCAATTGGCTTGGTTTAAACCGAAAACCGTACAGACCAAACCAAAAAAAGTAGGTTTGATTTGTTATTTTTTTTTTTTTCTCCATTTTGATTTGGAAAACAAAAAACCAAATTTATTCCGTTTGGTTTTCTGTTACGCTTCGACTAAATCGAACTGAACCGAACCAAAAAAACCAAAATAGATTATACACACACACACACATATATATATATATATATGTGTGTGTGTGTGTGTGTTTTATATATATAAAAAAAATAGTATTAATTTTGTCAAATCGAACCGAAAAACCTAAGTTTTCGATTTCTATTTCAGTTTGGTTCGGTTTTCAGTTGTATTCATTGTCGTTCGGTTGGGTTTTCGATTTTCTAAATCGGTTTCTATTTCAGTTTGGTTCGGTTTAGAGTTTAGAGTTTCGAGTAATGTAATTCGGTTTGATTTAAGTTTGACCACTAAACCGATCGTATTACACCCCTAATTAGCCTCATGTTTATGGTTTGATAAGACTGTTTAATAACAATATGCTTTGTTGCAGTTGAATGTATTGAGTAAGCTAGAATTGATTTTTTAAGTATTTACACATTATTCAGATTAATTTAAGTCTAAATATACGACTCAAACTGTGATTGTGCTTATCAACCCGACCCAAACCAATCTGAAGTTACAGTTTTAGTTGGATAACGGTTTACAAAATAAAATTGGTTTGATGTATGAGTTTGGTTTTCAAATCGAGCTGTGTTTGGGTTGACCGTTTCGGGTTGGGTTAACATCAATTCGACCCAAACCAAACCGAGTTGCACCCGGAACGTGGCCATAATTGGGAGACCATTTATTTAAAGCATTGTTTCATGGACCGGGCTCAAGTATTAATAAAATGGGCTAACCCAATAATGGGAGATAAAATTTAATAGTTAGTAAAGTTATTAAATACTAATTTTTTATATTTTATTAATAAATAAAGACTGAAACAAACTTTTTCCCTTAAAATTAATAAAAAAAATAATGAAAAATAACTTCCTTTTTTTTTTTTCACTTTCCTTTTCCAACTTACGAAACACTCCATTACAGATAGTTCGAGCCACCCTTCTAGTTTGTCCCAACAAATAATAAGGGTATCTGTTCTAATGGCCAAGGTTTGAAAGATAATTGTTGCCATTATGCCATACCTAAAGGTGTCAATTGTAATTTACCAAAGCTTTAACTGCTTACTTGTCATGATCAAACAATTCCGTTTCGCGTCCTGGAAACTTTCTCCTTCTTCCAATTCTCCGTATAATTCTTCAACCTTCAAATCTTCCCAAGAACAGAGAATTCCCAAACCAACATTGATTCCAAAGAAAGATGGCGAATCCCGAAGACCCCTCGTCGACAAAACCTGACGAGCCTCAGGCGACCGCTTCTCCGGCGGATGTTGAGAACCAGTCATCATCAACATTTGGGGTACCGACGATCCTCCGGCGATGGAGAAGAGAAGATTTTCTGAAGAGAGGGTCATTGGCTTTACGAGGATTGGGTTTGCTCTTCTCATTGCTTTCTTTCATCATCATGGCTAGTAACAAGCACGGCGATTGGAGGAATTTCGATAAATATGAAGAATATAGGTCTGGTCTGAGTTCCTTTTCATCCATGAAAATATCATTAAGATCTTATAAATTTATTGATCGACTTGGGTTTTTATAATTCTGAATTGAAATTGTTCCTAATCCATGATTTTGATTCGTTTTGTATATATACTCGTCTTGATTTGATCAGGTATTGCTTGGCCATCTCTATCCTTTCAACCCTTTACACCGGAGGCCAAGCTTTACGGCAAGTTCACGAACTCTCCACCGGAAAAAGTTTTCTTTCGCAGCGGTCGTCGGCCATGCTAGATTTCTTCGGCGATCAGGTCAGAATTTCTGTTTTTTGGGAGGGTTAATTTCGTCTTTAACACAATTTATTGATTTAATTAATTTTAGAAATAAAGAGTAGGAACTTGGAAATAGAAAAAGGAAATATCGTATTTGCCCTCTACAATCCTTCTTAAGATTATTATGGTTTGACAATTGTACTTGAGAAGGTGCAACTGTCCAGGTATTTTCGGAAAGCAATGGGGCGATCTCGGAATTAAGGAATGGTTTAAAGGAAAAAAGAATTGATTTGACAGATTCCTCCATTTTAATGTTTCAGAATCTAGACTGTGTGGTGGATTACAAGTATGGTTGGCTGGAAGGGACCCACACAGTGTGTGGGGCTAAGGCTAACCACATGGGCCCTACCTTGTTGGCTAACCAGTGTCACTCATGGTTGGTGACACGTCGGTGAGAGTACGTAAATGAGAGCCTAGAATTGGAAGATGCTAACATCTTCGTTCATTTTGCAAAAATTTCTAAAATTAAGATATGATTGGCCATCATCGAGATGGTGGGCCTGTATTATTAGTTTTAAATTTTGTACTATTTCACATCATTAATTAAAATCTTATTTATTATTATTTTTTTTAAAAAATAATGTTCATAAATAACACATATATTTAAAAAAAGAGATTTTTTTTTTTTATCTTGAAGATTTTAAAAATTTTAATTTCATTTGAAGCCTACGGAATCGTTGAAATTTCTGAAATTAAAAACTAGGATAACGAATAAGCCATGAAACTCAATGAGGTGTTGGTGTTTTGCAGATTGTGGCATATTTGCTGATATCGGCGGCATCGACGGCAGTTCCATTAACAAATAGAATGAGAGAAGGTGCAGACAACATATTTACAGATTCATCAGCAGCTGCTATTAGCATGAATTTCCTAGCTTTCCTGTGTTTGGCGCTTTCCGCTCTCATCTCCGGTTATAAACTTTCTAACAAGTCTTACATCTAACTTAGTTTGGTGTAATTCTTGTAGTTCATTATCTTCTCATTTGCTTCCATTCCATGCCTATTTCTTGCCTTTCTTTTATTCCTTTGTTCTTCCTCGTATGAAATTTAATGATTTTTTTTTTTTTTTAATTTGATCTTTAGGAGAGTGATGCGGATTAAGATCATACTTTGTTTCATTTGTATCCAATTGTTTGTTCTTAGTTTCTTTTTTCTCCAATGGACAAAAATCTTCCGTAAATTAGATATTGTAATCGTCTTTATTTAAATTTTGTCCGATCACCATTGTACAAAAATCTACCGTAAACCTGGGTTGCGTCAACCTCACACGACGTTGAAACCTGTCTCAATCAGAACCACTAAAAAGGGTGACGGTGACTGGTTAAGATTCAAATCGGTTAACGTAAAAATTAGTTTCAAGTTCATAGGCCTCCTAGAGTTTTAGATATGTCAGTCATCCTTAATCTGTTTGGGGACAAGTGTCAACCTTAGTGTGAGATTCACACAATCTAAGTTCACAAAGATCCTTATAACGGGATCAATCTTATGATTATCCCTACAAACTATTACACGCTTTACATGACAAGTGGTTTAAAAAGAGAGCACTTCGTCTGTTTTGAGGTAGCTGCACCATCGGCTGTCATCGCGTGTCCAGCTGAGGGTCAACTTTTAAATACCAAAGATCTACTTTTGAACAGACGTGATAGACATCGGTCTTTAGAATAGTCGATGGTGCAGCTACTTTGTAACAAACGAAATGCTCTCGTTTAAAAAATATGGTGAAACTGTTGAGGCTTTAAGAGATAGGCCTAGTATATAACAGGGCTGGGCTAGGACCCAAAGGGTATCTGTACCAGCGTTCTATTTTTCTCCCTTAAAACTGACTTGTTATGAAGAGCTCAGATTGGTTGTGCTCATAGTTTTAATTTTCGCCGAAATTTCAGTTTTGGTTTACACTACTGAAATGCGAAATGTATATATTTCAAAATAAAATATTTCATCCGAAAAGGACTTATTTCGGCAAAAATTCACCGAAATAAATTCACTTTGCCCAAAAAATTTCAGCTAAAATTGATGTAATATCGGCTAAAATTTCGGATATTTGTGCCGAAATAATTCAAACTCTATTTAAAATTTCAAAAAATAACAAATTACTTTCACACCCCCTTGAGTTTGGCATAATCGCAACAAGTACCCCTTGAACTTTGGCCATCACAAACACCTCCCCTATAATTTGAAAGTGTATTTTATGGACAAAAATACCCTTGGATACCTTATTTAATAATCTTAAAAACAAAATAGATGCTTATATGGAAGAAGAAAGAAGTTTAGTATCAATGAAAATTGTGAAAATTAAAAAATAAATAATTAAAAATTAGTTTATATTTATTACAATTATCATTGGTTGAGGGGTATTATGGTCAAATGATCAGTTTCTGTTACAGATTGTTAAATCCATATAGTTTGAACTTAAATCCAATATATTTTGGATACTTGTATACTTTTTGGATGTTGTAATATAAATATTGTATTTATTAAGTGTAAACTTTTGTATGATTTCACATTATTAGTCAAAATATTATTATATTTTAATGAAAATATCATTTTTTATTTACTAAGTTTATTATTTATATTTCAGAAGTTATTACTTAATACTTATTAAAAAAAGAAAAAAATTAACTAAATTATGCATATATTAAAATATTATAAATAAATAAATAAGTGAATTTATTTGGGCAAAATAAACTAAATTTTGATCTGAAATTTCGCAGAATTTCGAACATTATTTTAAATAAAAAAAAATTTAACGAAATTTCGCTGAAATATTCGAAATTTCGGATATTTCGTTTTCGTTTAGCAGCCGAAATCAATGTTATTTCTGAAATTTAAAACTAGGTTGTGCTGAGCCCACGCAAACCAAATGATCCAGAAAACAGCAGATATTTTTCTTTCCACAAAAAGACAAGTTGTGGGCTCCATCCATGCAGCTTCACCATCAGCCATTGCATCAGGTAGATTGATCAGGATCGCCATCGTTTGTACGGATCAGATCTTTTATAATCATCCCCTCAGCTTGAAAAACAGATGTCGTCCTTCCAGCCGCATCACATCGTAATGATAACCTAAAAATATCTTCAAATAGAGAGAGCCCGGGGGAATGAATCAGGTAGAAGGAGCTAGAGCCCACGTCAGCAAAGGGATGAGAACGATGACGTGGGGACCTCAAAGCTTTTTTTGGCTATTTAGGGATAACGATACGACGAAGCAAGTAGACCCAAACGTGTCCGTTTTTAACTTATCCTTTCTCTTTTTCTGTCAGAGAGGATGACGCCTTTTCAACTTGGCTCCGCGCTATAGCTCGCTTACAGCTAAAGCGAGCTGTAAGTATAATTGTACCCGACCCGTCAACACATCCGAAACCACTTGCATTTAGATTTCAACGTATTTACTATTTAGCAAACCGGCGCTGCTAAGAGTCAGCCGATTGAGAAAGTAGCTGCGCCGTGCCGACAACGAGGTGCAGGCGTGCAGCGTCACCCACAGTTTCGTTCCAAATTTTAAAAAATGTTTTTTTTTTTTTTTTTTAATGTAGAATAACGCTTCAGTGTCACTTTGGTAATTTCACATATACGAATATCATCTTTTTTAATTTTATCACCTTCTATAAATAAAAGCCTGGAATTGCAAAGGTTTCTTTGTTAATCATCATCCTCGTCTCAGTACCCAAAGATTTTGCAGAGAGAGGTTGGCAATGGACGTAATATCGAACAGAAGGTCGTCGTCGTCGTCTTTGAATCCGAACGCTCCTATGTTCGTCCCGTGGGCATATCAAACGGTGGAGGATTTCTCCGACCAGTGGTGGGATTTGGTTCGGTCTTCTGCTTGGTTTCGCGATTACTGGCTTCAAGAGTGCTTCAAAGAGCCCCAAAACGACCTCGACCTTCTCCACAATGAAGAACCCGTCCTCCCCGAAATCGAATCCGTCTTTGATGGATACAGCAAAAACCGTAAGTGATCGCCCAATGAATTCCCTTTTAGTCATTTTTCTTAAATTTAATTCTTTTTATGAAGGATCTTTTGGTGGTGGGTTCTTCTTGCAGAGGAGGATGAAGAAGAGAAAGATTGTGACAAGGTTTTGGTTTCAATGGGAGCTTTGAAGTGGCGTAGGAATCGAGATTTAGCAGAAACTCCAAAATACTTCGACAAGGCGCCAAAGATTGTGAACGTAAAGGTGAGTCCTCCGTCGATTCAGCAGCCGAGGTAGATCCCACTCGGATCTTTGGCTCACCGAGCTTGATTAGGATGGATCTGTATCTACTTTGTAAAGTTTTTTTTTTTTTAATAATTAATGTATTTAATAGTTTCGATTGCTTCCTTCGCATATCCTTCCAATTCAATATCCTGAAAATTATCATTAAGAGCAAATAACATGGCATCCCTTATAGCATTATGATTAAGAGCAAATGACATTGCATCTCTCGCACCAATTGCTTCACACTCCAAGGCACTCTTACTCAAAGAAATTTCGTGACAGAAACAAATTTCATGAAGAAGACCGTTTGGTAAAAAGTTGATATTTGAAACAATTTAGAGATATCTGATTGTCTTTATCACAAAAAAGGAAAGCTTCTTGGAGAAACAACCTTTTCGAATTCTAACTTATAGAGGAACGCCACATGTCTCAAAACCTAAGAAACACAGGCTAACTGACTTTTGAATAACAAAAAAGATAAGGATTCATATTCCTTATGGAACAGGATACTGCACTCGGAATAATCGAAAGAATAGGGATTTTTACATTCCTTTTGAATGATCTTATTCCTCTCGAAGGATAGATACAGAAGTATATTACGCCTAATGGACTTCTCAAACATATGAAACTTCAAATAAAAGCTTGAAGTCACATCTATTCATTCTTTAGAAGAAACTTTGAGTGATTTTATTGCATTACCTTTACATTTTCAAGGTAATTTGCTTGAAGAGATATCTTCGAAGGAACTTTATATGCCTTCTAACTCAAAAGTCATTCTTAGATCACATCTATATACTTCGAAAAACTATTTATCATGTTTTGTCTTGAAAGGATCACGAAGTAGGTATATTTTCTGTCACGAACCAAACTGAAAAATCCCAATTATGAGATTTTTAGATTTATTTGTGACTCTCACCCCATATTTCTATGGGAGTGGAAAGCAGTAATCAAAACGTAAACGGAAGAATATAACGGTTCTAGTAAGATATAAGTAACTAAAATGCAAAATCTAAACCTGACAACGTCTAAAAGGAAAAAGGTTGATTCTAGTTCAGCTCTAAAATTTTACCAGAGTGTGGTACCCATTCCCAGGCTCTCTTCGTGACCAAGCTCTACAACCTAAAAGATATAATTCAACAAACATAAGTTGGAAAGCCCGGATGAGAAATCCTTCAATGAATTGTATTTGCTTATGCTCCAACATTATGAGAAAGGTGTAAAATATGTATAAAATGTGATAAGAATGGCATATGTGCTTGTGGTGATAAAATAGTAAATGATAGAGATCACACAATCTATTGTTCTCACATCCTCACTTGGCATAAAATCAAAAGTCAACATCTCAGTATCTACAAGCCTAATCCTATATGGTAATTAGGCCAAGTGCATCATACACGAGACTCTCAAAATAATATCAATAAGAACGTGAAATGCAGAATGAAGGGTGTTGTGTGGTCATGTGAAATAATGTAAGTTTCCCTCATGATCTCAATACAACTATCTAGGATGTCCCACCAACGTGACTTCATCCCCGATTCACGGTTGAGGGATAGAATTATTCTGTGTCTACAACATAGTTTTATGGGTTTTCAACCAAGGAGGCACAACCTCCCTCCCCCCTCCCCCCTCCCCCCTCCCCTTATTTCTGATCATGGGTAAAACTTTGAGGTTTTCACCAATGTAAGTAAGTCATCAGGGAAATCATAGTTATTCACATTCCAACAGTAGGTATCTGTGA
>JAUPMG010081636.1:0-26742 GCA_031762675.1 Pachysandra terminalis | reverse complement strand
GGTTTAGGCTGTCTTGAGACAGACTTCCTACCTTACTCTCTGGTAGATGATTGTAATTGGCTTCCCTTAATACATTTTATCCTTTTACAAATCCGTCATCACCAATATAGAAACTAGCATTGATTTTGTTAAACTGGAAACCGATTTTTTGTCAAATCTCGCCCCCTATAATAGAATCCTGGCTCCGCACCTGCGTAGTCTTGTGGTTGCTATTGTGGATGGGGGTAAATCTAGACAACACTTACAGAAGTAGGAGTGTGAACTATCATTAGAAGATAATTGCTGAGGCAGAGCCTAGGATGCAGTAGAGGTATGTTATCAATCGAGGCAGGTCTTTGTCATTGTAGTTGCATAGTACCGTATACTGTATCCAAAGCAAAAACGATAAAATAAAAAAAATCTTTTGGGGGGGGGTGGGTATGAGCTGTCATTAGAAGATATTTGTTGAGGCAGAGCCTAGGATGCAGTAGAGGCATGCTATATCAATTGAAGCAGCTATTTGTAGTTGCATGGTACTTTATCCAAGGTAGATTTTGTGTGAAGTCTTGGACGTGCATGTGGGTGGGTGGGGTTGACTTACCATTTGGGTGAATCAACTATTACCTATCCAATGTATCTGTAGGCTTATAGCCCATTAACTGCAACCAAATTTCCTGTGGAATACACTCGCATGAATATGCATAGGAGTCCATTGGAAAATATTTGGAGGACAAGAAGTCCACAATGCAAATTCCTGTACATTAAACGAGAATTTAGTTCTTACGTTGGCAAGCAAGAGGTAATTTCTGGAGAGAGAAAGGTGATCGATCTGGTCTCTGAAGGTCCTCCCAGTGGTATTATCAAATAGTAATTTATGGAGAGAGAAAGGTCAACGAATATTCTTGCTAGAGAAGGGGTTATTGTGGTCTATTTTTTTTCTGGATATTCTGGAAGCAGTTTCTTATCTGTTCCTTGGTTTTTTTTTTTCTCCTATTTTTTATTTTGTCCTCGTAGCTTATATATTTCTCATGTTAGTAATAACAAAAAAGGTTGCAAAGAAACACTACCCACGTTTTTTTTTTTTGGATAAATAACACCACCCACATATTTGTAACTACTAAAATGCTATCTGGTCCTAGCATTTGCTTTTGAATATATCTTATCTTCATTAATATTTTGGACCTAAACACGGCTGCACGAACTCGAATGTAGTTCTTGAATTGGTAAACAAAAAACCTATGGACATTCTAGTAATTTTATTTTTTCTTGTTTAGTTCACGAATCCCTGGGGTTTATCCAGTATGAAAGGTAGAACAAAAGCAGGGAATAGAAAATATTGATGGCTAGAACCTTCATTATTTTTTTGAAGAAGAATATCAGTGTTCAAATGGCTTGACCATGTATATGATTGACATGTCATAGACTCATAGTCCATGACATGATCTTAACTGATAGCGATAATTTGCTATTCTTTGAAGATCTATTTATGCATGTGCACTTTTTATCACCATGCTTTTAATTTTCTTAATCATCATTGGAAAGATATTGTTGCATGGATTTTTTTTTTTTTTTTGAAAAAAGGGTCATTTTTATTTTTACGTAAATCTGCAAACTTTAAAATCTCACAACAATTTCTCTGAAGAACTCATTGGATTTTCTCATGATATAAACTTTGTGGAACTGTTGTGGCGGTTTCAAAAGTTTCAATGGTACCATTAGATTGATATTTAGATCTTTCAGTTGTAGTAGATGACTGAGTCATTCATTTAGAAGCATGCCCTTACGTCTGTACTGCCAAGTTGGTAATTGTTGTTATGTGGAGACTGATGCTACTGAGGCATTTGGGAAATACTGTTGATCCAGTCATCAACTCTGCCAGTCGAGCTCAGTACTGAGCTCGCGGGGGTTGCAGGGGGCAGATCCCCCTGCCCAAAGGGAGGGTCCGGGGACGGAGCTGCCGATCGAATTTTCTGGGGGTTTAGGGTATAATAGTAATTTCATTTTCTATTATGTTTAGCCCTAACTATAGGGTATTTAATGTGTCTGGTGTGTGCTTGATTTCTTCTTCATCTTGTTTTATCTTTCTTTCTTAACAGTAATTTCATCCTTTCATTTGATGATTATTTAAGCTGTTAAGATGGTCATCACCCTGCATCTCTTCATATCATTTTGCAGGGAACATCTGATGAAGTTGTTGACTGCTCACATGGTAAGCAGTTATGGGAACTTTGTAAAGAAAAGTACGAGCCTTTATGGCTTAAAGGAGGAAACCACTGTGACTTGGAGCTCTATCCGGAGTATATTAGGCATCTCAAGAAATTCATAACAACAGTCGAGAAATCACCTTCCCAAAGGAACAGTTCAAGGAAAAGCACAGACCAGTTTGAACAGTCTAGGCGAAGCACGGACTGTTTTGAAGCTTCAAGGAAGAGCACTGACCGGAGAGAGAAACCAAGGCAGAGCACGGACAGGTCTGAAAAACTGAAAAGCCATGATTTTAAGTCCAGTAATGTTGATAAGCTAGAGAAGCTAAGGATCTCTTTTGACCAACTGGAGAGGTCTCGGAGAAGCGTAGACTGCATTGAAAAGTCTCGGAAAAGCATTGATCACCAATTGGAAAGGGCAAGGAAGAGCGTTGATCGGTTAGATAGAATACGAGCCGGGTAAATTTTCTTAACCAAATGTAAAATTCTTGCATGAGTTTGGTGGTATTGGGGAAAAAAAAATTATTTGGCATTCTTATTTATGGTTTTTGGCTGTGTAGTTTGCTTGTTGATAACTAGCATAAATGAGAAAGGGTTTGTTTGTTGTTGTTGC
The DNA here is from genome assembly GCA_031762675.1 of Pachysandra terminalis. NCBI lineage: Eukaryota > Viridiplantae > Streptophyta > Magnoliopsida > Buxales > Buxaceae > Pachysandra > Pachysandra terminalis. Next base: position 23,946 of record JAUPMG010081636.1, on the reverse strand, counting down.
TGTTATTAATAGGATTCCTTCTTCTTGCTATAAACATTGATCTTTTGTTCTTCTTTATTGAATGGAAGACATGCTTGTAATAATCTTCATACGTAGGAAGTACTGCTACATGATAGAACCTGAATCTCTTGCAAATGATCTTCATGCCTAGGGAGTTCTGATGCCACTCGCTCTATTGGCGGTTTACCGGTAAGGGGATGATGCGCCTTTTTGCAGTTTTATTAGGGAGTAGTAAGACCCTTTGCGTCCCATACCGAGTAGATCCGAATGTGAACCCTGTTCCACAGCCTTTCCATTCTTGATCACAGCAATGGTGTCTGACTTTTGTATCGTGGATAGCCAGTGAGCTACCACCACACAAGTTCTTCCAATCATCATCTTCTCCAGTGCTTCTTGAACCAAGTTTTCAGACAAACTGTCAAGGGCACTGGTTGCCTCATCCAGTAGCAGGATTGCTGGGTTCTTCAGTATTTCTCTAGCAAGTGCTATCCTGTGTTTCTGATCTCCTAATAGCTGGACGCCCCTTTCTCCACAGTAGGTCTCATACCCTTCTTTCATAGAGCTGCAGTGAACAAAACCATGTTTTTGTTTCATCAAAAGCAAAACTGAAAGGAAATCTGGAGAGGGTGAAGGGGTCCTTACCTTACGAACTCGTGAGCATTGGCAAGCATTGCTGCCTTCCTCAATTCAGCCTCTGTAACGTTCGGTTTCCCGTAGGAAATGTTTTCGCGGATGGTTCCGGCGAAAAGAGTAGGTTCCTGACTGACCAATGCTATATGTGACCTCAGGAGTCTCAAGTTGTAGCTCTTGACGTCGAATTCGTCTATTTGTACTGACCCCTTGAGGGGGTCGTAGAATCTCTCGATCAACCCGATAATGGTGGATTTCCCCGAACCACTCTGCCCAACCAGTGCCACTGTTTTTCCGGCATTGATCTTGATATTCAAGCCATTGAAGATCATCTGCTCTGGCCTCGACGTATAAGTGAAGACCGCATTCTTAAGCTCTATATGTCCCTTAATCGTCTTCCTAGCCTTGATCCCTTCTGGGTCATCAGGGTTGATCTCTGTTTTCCTGTCTATGATTGCAAAAACTGAACTGATAGCAGTGCAACCTTTGGATAAGTCAGAAGTCATGCTTCCGGCGTCGGCGAAGTTCTTCCCTGTGCTCAGCAAGATGAAGAAAGCCTGAAACATTTGCTTGGGAGTTACTTCTCCTTGAATCAGTAGCCTCCCTCCATACCAGTAAGTCAATGCTATTGAGGTTGTTGTAAGGAATTGGGAGCTGAACAACCCAAGAGCTACAAGCCATGACTGTTTGATGCTCTCCTTCCTAGGACCTTTCAACGTAGCTTTGAAGAGATCCAAAATCCTTTCTTGTGATGAGAAGGCGGTGATTGTCCGGTGGTTCACGGTGGCTTCGCGCGCTAACTGGCTTCCTTCACTCTGCGCAGCCCTGGCTTTCTCGGCCATACTCGTCATCAGAATACTCCGAGAGTAGAAGCTCCCTATCAGTAAAGGCTGAGTAGCTATAATCACCATGGATAACTTCCATGTAACCACCAATCCTAGCACGAAAGCCAGGGAAGCCGTGGCGAAAACCTGAACCAGCAGTGCGATACGATTGCCGACAAGGGACCAGACCGGGTTGGCTTCAGTGGCTAACCTGGCACAAATGGCTGCACTTGTGTTCTCCTCCTGATCAAACCACCAATCTCGAAAGTCAGCAGCTTTCCGAGCATTTTCTCGAATACCCTTTTAACCAGTCTCTCTCCCATGATTCCGAAGTTGTAGTACTGGAGGAGCTTGAAGATGAAGCTGAGAACTGCTAGCAGTAAGAAGATCAGGCAGTAGAATTTGGTCTCCGATCGGATATGGCCGTCGCTGTTTTTGAGCAAGTAGACTGAGACAATTGTTCCTAAGCAGTAGGCATGAACAGGCTGAACTGCTCCAAAACCAACAGCTCCTATGCACCCAAGTAAGGCTTGCTTCCACTCCGGCGCGTTCATTTGCAGCAACCTCCATTGGGAAGGAGGAGGATACAGAGATTGTTTTTGACTTTCTTCGATTGGATCACCATAGTAACGGCTCTCGACGGAGTAGTATGCTGGACTGAGGGAATGTGCAGGGCTGAAGGGGTACACTGGGGTGCCTTGCCTGCTTGATCTCCGGCTGATAGGACTCGGGGCGCTGATCATCCTGTGGTGATTCTGATTCCTTCTGTTGGAAAATGGGATTGACCTGAATTTCCATTTTGTGTTGCCTTTTGCTGCAATTTTACCATTTGGGAATACTCCCCACCTCCTCCATTGTTCACTTGGATAAGCTCATCATGAGAACCTGCTTCAATTACCTTCCCTGATTGAAGAACCACAATCAAATTTGCGTTACGGATCGTGGAGAGCCGGTGAGCGACAATGATCGTTGTCCTTCCTTTCAATGCTTGATCCAAGGCATCCTGTACTACTCTTTCTGACTGCGCATCCAACGCACTTGTAGCTTCATCAAGGAGAAGAATTTTTGGATCCCTCAGTAGAGCTCTTGCTATGGCTATCCTTTGCTTTTGCCCTCCAAACAATTGAAATCCAAATTGCCCAACCTGCAGGAAAGTCAATCAAGATTCACCAAGAAAGAAAAAATGGAAAATGGTTTGTTTCCATGGAGGATTAGAAGTCATGAGCTTACTTGAGTCTCGAATCCTTCGGGTAATTTACTGATGAAGTCGTGAGCATTCGCGGCCTTAGCCGCTCTCATGACAGTATCCATTGAAGCTCCTTCACTTCCTAACAGTATATTCTCTTTGATGGATGTTGCAAACAGAACTGGCTCTTGATTCACCAAGCCTATCTGGGATCTCAGCCATTTAAGCTGAAGTCTCTTTATTTTGTATCCATCCAAGAAAATGTCTCCTTTTACCGGGTCGTAAAACCGTTCAAGCAACGAAATGATCGTGGACGTGCCGGAACCACTGCCTCCGACGAGACCTACGGTCTTACTGGCCGTAACTTTAAGACTGAATTGTTGTAGGATGGGGGAATCAGGTCTTGATGGGTAGCTGAAATCAACATCTTTAAACTCAATGTCTCCTCTCACATATGCTAGTACTTTCCCTTTTTTGTCTTCAGAGTCTATGGCAGGAAGAGTTCCGGCCATCTTGAATATCCGGGACGCATTCGACGTCGCCTCCAAGAAGAAGGTGATATTCTGTAGTTGCAAAACTAAAATAGTGAGTTGTGACCAAGGTTTTAAATTTCCATATTGCCAGACATTTCATCGGATTTTTTCTGGCAAAATTTCACCGACTTGGCGGAATTTTTCATCTCGGAGAAATATTTCGCTATATTTTGCCGAAATTTCAGGGAATTCAGTGAATCCCCCTTACATTTCAATATCACCATACATTTTGCCGGATTTTTTATGGCGAAATTTCACGATATTTCACTGACCTAATGGAATATTTCATCAGTTGGAGAAATATTTCACTATATTTTATTGAAATTTTGCTATATTACGCCGAAATTTTGACAAAAGAAGGAAGAGGGGATCAACGAATTCCTCCTACATTTCATTTCACTGGGGACCATTTTGGCAAAATTTCGCTGACATGCTGTGACATACGGGCGAAATTTAAAACCATAGTTGTGACTAATGCTTGGAGAGTGCAAGTGAAGCCTAACATGATCATGCACCTCCTACAATTCACCTGAAATTTGTAAGAGCAGTAAGAAGGATAACTCACAGTCCTCCTAGGATGACACAGCATCCGGCGATGAACACAGCGCTGTCCTTCTCACCCTTGTCGATAACCAGATTACTTCCCACCCAAGCCTGAAAAGCCCAAGCTGCAAACAGAATTCCCATGCTACCTATCATTAATCCCTTTGTAAATCCCTGCTTTATTCCAAGCTCCATACTCAGTTGGAGAGCATGGCTGAACTTCTCTAGTGTTTGACGCTCCCCCACGTACGAAAATTCCGCGATCCCACCTGCGACTCCATAAGCATCTTTCATCCTCATTGCCTGACCCATTAGAACTTTCCCGAATCCAAGCGCTGGAATGATGAACATGAGGGAGAATGGAAGGGCAGCCAGTGAGAGTCGCCATGATAGTAGGAAAGACACTACGAGGTGACCAAAGAAGGATGAGAGGTGAGCAAGGCAGTTGGGTATCTACACCACAAGAAACCCAGAGATCCATTATAGTATCAGCAAGAAGTACTACTAGAAAACAAAAGAATGAAAGAATTGAAAGGTTTCTTCTGTCAAATTAATTGAACCTTCTCTCCTAGAACATCTTGGATTGAATGGGCGTCAGAAGAGATGGTGGTGACAACTTGGGAAGTCATGGAAGAATCCGCTTGGTTGTCGAAGAAGCTGACATCTTGTCTGAGAACTGATTTAAGATATTCCAGTCTCATACGGGATGTCTGTCTCTCAGCTGTTCTTGTCCAACAAAATCCTTCTGCAAAATCGAATAAAATGAACACAGGAATGCAACACAACATGGATTATAAGTCTAGCAAACTGTAGATAATCAAAATGGTAAAAAAAAAAAAAAAAAAAAAGTGCAGGCACCCAATTTAATTCAGTTCCTTAGAGGCTAATTACTTAACAACAAAAGCAGATATTCCAACTCCAATAGCAATGTAGATTAGCATCAGTGTATGCTGCAGATAATATTTTCATTTCAGTTTCTATCATCACTACCCAGAAAGGAAGGAAAGAGCAACAAAAGACTTCCTAAAAACTAGGAAGTGCTACCATGGCAAAACACAAGGAGATCATTGTTGTTATGTGCATGGTGTAAAGGAACGGCCGACCCCGGATCCAACTCGGGATCGACTCGGTACGAATCGCAATCCCAAGCTGATCCTTCACTTATTAAAAACTCTCCGAAACCGAGTCAAATCGTCCGATCTAGACGATCTAACTCTATTTCGGACTAATCAGATCCGGTAATCCAATATGGATCGTCCAACAACCCCTAAAAAAAATTATAAAAAAAAAAGAGTGAAAAATAAAAAAGTGGGCCATGTTTTGGATCGGCCAATCTTTAGTTGGATCGCCGATTCAACTCGGTATCAGATCTGGACGATCCCCGATCCGATACCGAGTTTAAACACTCTGATTATGTGAAGACTGATCGGGAATTACTAATGATCCAACCATCGACTCCGTCGGTCGAGCTCGAGGGGGTTGTAGAGGGCAGAGCCCCCTTCCTGATGGGGGTATCCATCGACTCCGGCACTTAACCCAATTTTTTTGGGGGTCAAAGGATATAATAATAATTTCACTTCTATTATGTTTAACTCTAACTATAGGGTATTTATCATAACACTTTTTTTTTCTGAGCTTTGGAGAATAGTAAAACGTGATGTATATGTGTAGAAGTAGGCACTATTTGTTGAACTACGTAATCTGTATCTGTGTGTGCTTGATTTCTTCTTCATCTCATTTATCTTTCTTTCTTAACAATCATATATAGTACGAGCAAGCTCTGAGCAGACTCTATGCTTATAATATACCTTGTTCACAACATCATGGGAGAAAGAGAGATCAACCGTTTTGGTTCCAGTCATTGATCACGTCACCAAGAACATACATGCTCAGGGGAGTCATCAGCCCATCTCCAATGCTTCCCAAGATACCCAACAACACCAACAGCTTGTCTAAGCCGTCGGCGTATCTGAATAGCTGGAAAAGGGTAACGCCGGCGTCTTCATTCCCCATTTCAATTGAAGATGTTCTTATCCTTCTTCAATAACTTCCCTATAACTAAGAAAAAGACTAAACAAACATTCAATCAATGATCACTTGGATGATGAGGTCGAGAGACATAGTTTTCAGTTAGAAGTAAAATCTGATCGAGCTGGTTCTTATAAGAAAGTGCCGACTTGAGGATCGTCAACCTTGCTTATCTCTTTGTGAGGGATATGAGAATTGGTCGTGTGGGAATGTTGTTTGTATTCCATAATTCCAACCAGTTTATGTTGCTCACATAATCTATTCTTTGTCTTAACTTTCACTGGATACGGCTTAATAGTTTATTAGGTAAATTTACCAACAGAGGTTGGCCCGAGTGGAAGGGGTTCGGGTCGCTTAAGCAAGTGGTCTCGGTATCGAGTCCTTGTGGATGCGGCAAACCTTGTTGGGTGAGGTCCCCGCTTCGGCGCCCGACCCTACCTCGGAGGAATAGTTCTGGGCGAAGCCTGGGACACCTTAGGAAACCCAAAAGAAAAAGTTTATTAGGTAAATATTACTTAGACCTCCTTATTTATTTGATAAATGTAGATAGACTCCCTGTGTTTTCTGAAATGGCAATAACATTGTTTGCTAGAGTTTTTGGACAGACGTCGATAATCTAAATATTGTAATTACTATCATATTCTTATAAAAACTTATTTGTTTAAATCAAAAATAAAATCATTTGTTAAAGGATAGGTTTAGTCGTCATTTATACTTTATTTTACCAATTCGTTGTTTTAACAAAATAGATAAAGAGTATATTGAGAATTTAAAATTTTAAGAAGGGTGTAAAAATCATTTTGTGTTTCAAGGGATAAAATCGTCTAATGGTCAACTATTTAACGATTACTAAACAGAAGGGTGATTTTGCGACTAAGTTCAAAACGTTCACAGGGGTATTGTCTGCATTTGTCAGATAAATAAAAGGACTAACTGCAATTTACCCTAATTTATTCAATCTAATGAGCCCCACCTAAGTAGAAACGAGGCATGAATTGTGACAACTGATAACTGTACATGTGCGTGCGTCTTCACGACTACCAATCACTGCTAGACACATAAACAAGAAGTGTGGGACCCGATCTTACGGATTTATAAGTGTCCGATTGTGAACGTTCGAAGCGCAGATGCGTCGGTGTAGCAAGGACGGCTCTAAGAGGCAAATCGTCGAACACTTGTTTTGTTTTTCCCCTTGATGCTGTAGTGAATGTTTGTACGTATTTCCCAATTGAAGCTCATTGTTGTTGTGTATGTTGTTACTCGGAATAGAAGGGTTTTTTTTTTTATAAAAAATGAATTTTTTTATTTTGAAAGATTAATAAATGCAAAAGAAAGGGAAAGAAAGTGATTTGAAGGGAGAAAGAAAAGAACGTGAGAGAGAAAGGCTAGGTGCCATGGATTCGGGAGAAGGTTCCAAGTAGCGAACCTTTTCAATGTGGAAAATTTTTTAGTAGAATCTTGCTAATGTGTCATCAGAGTAGGAAGCCACTTGCCATTCGGTATTATCTACCTTGTGTCGTATGTGTAACATTGGAGTGGATATTGTCTGGAGCGAGATGGCTGAAGCATTAGCTGTAACGTGCATATGCGTACGTCATGCGTCCATAAAAATGCATGAATGCATGTCATTTTTCAGATCTTTTAAAAGTTTAGATGCATGAAGTGTAGTCATGCACGTTTGTGGATGCGTGACATGTAAACACTGCAATCAATGCTCTAGCCATCTCACTCCAAATAATTGGAGGCTGCAACATTGCTACTAATCAATGGGAGTATGAGGTTTGTAGCGTTAGTAGTAATGTTCATGCACGCATGCAACACATCCAAATTTCAAGAAAACATGACGCGTGACTTGTATTTATGCATGCTTATAAATATGTGACGTGTATGTATGCATACTGTAGCTTTCGTATTTCAGACAATGACCCCCTAATCAATTGAAGTCAATGTATTCCCCTCCCAATTAGTATGGATTGGATTGCTTGCATCTGCCCAAGTAATAGTCAGATCAGATATAATATTTTCTTCCTTTCAGACTTCTATAGTAGACAGACACTTGTTAAATCTCAACAAATGAGAAAGGTATTGGTGATGTAGAATTTGTAACAGACGTACGATAAACTCAAATGCTTGAATAGATATGATAAGAGTCCACCAATACAATTGCATCAGTGAGATGTAGTTTAGCAAATTTATCTCAGGATGGCCTAAACCGTACTCAACCATTCTATCATTGATTAGAAGCAATGTTCCAGAGAGAGAGAAAATGAGGTCGATGTACACCACATGGCGAGGGACTCTTATCGAATCGAATCCCCCTTTATCTGGATTTGATCCGATTAAAGTAGGATCTAATTGGATCAAATCTTATTGGATTAGCTAATTGAAAATCCATTACTAAATCCGCTTTTCAGATCAGGCTCGAACTCAAACTCGAATCATGATCCGATCCATTGATTGCCCTAGGATAAAATACGAAATCAGAAAGATTTTTATTAGGAAGTTTTGGCCTTGAAATTAATTTTTTGTATTTTTTCTAGGCTAGTGTTGTTTTCATAAATGTGAGGGGAGGAATATGCAATTTTACCAAACCTCAAGTGAGGTTTGTGTAATTTACCATAAAATAAAATAATCCAGACTGAATAAAAAAAAATGCCGTCACAGCTCGCAGTTCTCTCTTCTGAATCTTCTTCAGAAAGAAAAAAACGAATTCTCTTTAGGAAGTGTAAGATCAGCTATTTTTGGAGGGAAAACCAGTTCGATGAACAATTCAACATGTAAGTGCGAATTTGAGTTCAATGCTTTTCGCATTTTCTGGTTCCATGTTCTCCCAGCGAAAATTTTGATCGAAATGCTGTTGTTCTTCCTCTTCCGTTGTTGTCTTCTTTCTCTCGATTCATGAAATGGAGTTTTTCATCATTGTACAGTTTTATTGCTTTTTCAAGTTTAGAATTATAGAAGCTGGACTGCATAAATTGATCCTTGGGTTTGTTGTGAACATCTGGCATTTTTCGTTATGGTGGTATATGTGATGTTAACCTAGTTGGATTTCAATCAGAAGTTTGGTTGACATCCTTATGTATTTACATATAAACTGAACAAGCTCTTATTGTTGGAAACATGAATCATGTCCATAGAGTTGGTTTGGTTTTAGATGTTAGATTTTGGTTTTATTGGAACCTCCATCCTCGCAAAGTACTCTTAAAAGGGTTTCGAGCATATTGCGAATGGACTTCAATATGGATACTTTTAAGACTATTTGTTACTCTTAAAGTTCTTGTTTACAGTTATTTCACTTATTTGTGTAGAATTGTGTGTGATGATCCTCTTTTATTTCTTTGTCATATGAGAAAGGAGAGCCAACTTTGTATAAGCACTTCTGATTTGTTTAAACATTGTTAAGTAGATTCGAATGCGCATCTCCTTATCTACGGGTATATATGTAACAGTGCAACGGACTCGCATTCTGGAAACCTACCTATGTAGATTCCTTGATGGCAACACCATTGCTGGTTTACTACTAATATGCTTTTGTTAATTGATACCCTCTTCTCTAATCTTAGTTTTGTTTCTTTAGCAGATTTGTAGATTTTCATAGGAAGTACTGCAAAGTGGTTTAGGCAAGTTGATCCGTCTAGGGAACTTTTCTCATCCTCAAGATAAAGTTAGTGATCTAAATTTTATTTGTTCTTCCGCCAGATGGAAATGAGATGAGGATGTTGAGATCAATAGGTTAAAAGGGGAAGACAGAAAATCATTGACTAAGATATATATATATATATATATATATATATATATATTTTTTTTTTTTCTTTTTGAATGGAAACTGATTGAGATAATTTGTGTGTGTTATATGAAAATATGCGACAGCTCCCTCAAGAATGTTTGAGCTGGTGCAAGCTGAATGGTCTAAAAGGGGAAGAAGAAGAGTAAGCCTGAATAGGATGCAGATGTAGTTGGCAAGAAAATATTGAAAAGCATGCCATATTACTTACGACTCTCTCTCTCTCTCTCTTCATTTGGTAACGATGTACTTTTTATTTTGTTTCCCTTTATCTTTCTTTTATCAGTTAATGATCTCTTCATTTGGTAACGATGTACTTTTTATTTTGTTTCCCTTTATCTTTCTTTTATCAGTTAATGATTTCAAGCTTTCTGCTTAATTTAAATGCCCTTGCAGGGTTCAGAATGGACAGAAAAACTGGAAAAACTTGAAGTGGAACTTCATCAATGTTACAAAGCTCAGGCACAGTTGTCTGAGCAGTTTATGACTTTGTGGTGGAAGTTGCAGAGTGCAGAGCCTCTGAAGCTTTTGTTCAAGAGAAAGTAGCTGTAATTACTGATTTGAAAAATGAGGTTACTCTAACAAGGTTTTGCCTTGTTCTTTTCTGAGGAGTGGGATTTACCTTTTGAGATTCATGGTCTTGTTTGAGTTGACATTTATTTGTGTGTTGCAGGAAGGAATGTTCTCGATTAAAGGTGATTTCAGAAGAGAAGGCAAAGGCTTTAAACTTGATTGTAAGTGAGAACCAGAAACTCAAAGCGTAATTTGAAGAGATGACTAGAAAAGCTAAATATTCAGAGGTTGTATATAAGGTTGTTAATTGATCGCTGGATGTTGCAATCTTCACTTGTTATATTGACATGAAAACACAACAGTTTCTTTGTGATGACTGCTTAGATGGCATTTGCATTTAGTTTCTTGTTCCTTTTTAGTTTTTAGGTTTTTTTTTTTTTTGGGCTGCGTTTGGCTCGGCTTAAATAAGTGCTTATTTCAGCATATAGCTTATTAATGCACTTTTTATTTTTTAGAAGTGTGTTTGGTAACACCTAATGGGTAAGTGCTCACCCATAAGCAGTAGAGGAATTCTACCCATAAGGAGAAGCTGTTGAGAACAGCTTCTCTTATCACTTATGCGGGAAGTTATTTTTTTGGTAATATGCGGAAAGTTATTTCTAAACTTTAATAATATTTTCATAATACCTATTTTACCCCTAAGCTTTCATAAGCACTTAAATTAATGTTATTTCTAAACTTAATAATATTTTCATAATACCTATTTTATCCCTAAACTCTTATAAGCACTTATATTTACCAAACGCTATTTCTTCAAGTAAGTACTTTATTGTTGCTGTGGATAAGTGCTCCCATTGAGCCACTTATACAAGGAGTGCTTATCCAAAAGCACAAGCCGGGCAAACGCAGCCTTGGCATTGGGTGATTTTATTTGTGGCATATTGTACTTGGGTACACAAAGGTTAGAATTGAATATTAACATGTAGGTGCATTTTCTGAAAACAATGTGACTTTGACACCTTTCTAAAGTTAAGAACGAATTCTTCAGCTGGTATAGTTTTGAAATATATCCACTTCCAGTAGGTTTAGGTTTGTGATATGGTGGTATGTATAGAAAATCTAGAACAATAAAAATTGATCACTTCAATGATCATATCATAACAAAGGAAACTGAAAGTCAATTATTTTGTGCAAAACTTGGTCTGCTTGTTCTTTCTAATTTTGGATTGAATGAGATATTTGGACAAAATATCTGAGACAGTTATTCAATCCGAGTATTTTAAAGTACCAGTACAGAAGTTTTTGTTGACCACGGTACATGACAAAACTGAACTGAGAGTGTAATTAAATGGTTGGTTGCATCATATTTTTTTTTTAATAGAAACTTTGTCTTGCTTTAACCATGATTTTAATGTTGTTTTTGATGGAATTTTACACCTTTGGAATAAGGAAAGTTCTGAAAGAAATTTTGTTATTTTGCGATATTTTCCACATACAATTATACAAAAATTTCAAGATAAGTGGAAACGTTGATGCAAAGAAAAATTTTACACCCTTCGAAAAGGAAAATTCGGGGGGGAATTCTGCTATATTTCAGGGAAATTTAAAACCATGGTTTTAACAAGATGAGTTGGGTTCTATATCTTTAATTAGAGGAACAAAAGTTCCTTTGTGTATTTCATTTCTGGCTAACCATATTTTATGTGTAATTTTAGGCTATGCTATGTACAAAGACTTGGTTGATCAGCTCAAGGCCAGAAGCGTAGAACAACTTTCACACCAGCAAGTTGATGTATGGTCCGCCAATGTGAAGCAGGTATTGAGTATTTTGTGTAATCTACCATTCCTACTGCATGCAAGCACAAGATCCATGCCCATGAAGGTGGATGTCCTTCTATATTGTTTGAGTACAACTCCTCAAAGTTGATCAGGTGGGGGGGAGGGACAGGACCAAACAATCAAAATGTGGGATATAAACAATAGAATGTTAAGTTGCACTCTTTATAGTTGCCTCAGTTCCATTCTTCGTCTCACTCTTACCCATGATAACAAATTTGTTATCGCAGCAAGCAGTTGGGACAACTTGTTTGTATGGGATGTCGGCTCAGGCCAGATCTATCATATTCTCACTGGGCACACAGATAGAGTCTGTGTTGTAGATACGAGCAAAGTTTCAAGCTGCCATGTAGTGAGTGCAGCTTATGATCAGACTATAAAAGCTTGGGATTTACAGAAAAGTTACTGCATTAACACGATCATCTCCCAAAGCAACTGAAATGCTCTTTGCTTCAGCATGGATGGACAAACCATTTGTTCATGTCATGTTGATGGAAGCCTTCATTTGTGGGATATTCAGACTGGGATGTTACTTATTGAAGTTGCTGCTCATTCACATGTTATCACATTAATTTGTCTCTCTCGAAGTGGGAATATTTGTGTCACGTTAAAAGAAAGTTGCAACAAAGTGTCATCAAACTGGAGCCATTAATGCATCAGTGCAGATGGCAACTGTGTTGCTGCAGGGACCGCGAATGGTTTTGTCTACATTTGGTCAAGATTAAGAACAAATATTGCCGGCATTCTAATGGAACACACTGCTTGGTCTTCTGTTGTTCATGGAGTGAGATGGGGAAACCTTTAGCCTCTGCTGATAAAAATCTGGTTGTCTGTATTTGGGAGCGATGGGTTTGTCTGTGCTAATGTTATCTTGATGGTTAACCAATAGGAACTTGTTTCTGCCTACCTTCTCTCTCGTGCTTTCCCTTTCTATTCAGCGTGTTCTCTTTTGGACAGACCAGTTTTTGTTCAGCATATTGAAACATTGTAGGCCACTTCTGAGGTTCTTGACCCCTGAGATTTCTTGTTCCATTGCATGTGAATAGAAATGTACTGTTGTACTCCAACTTTCCTGAATGAGACGCCAAAGTTTGGATTTCATTAGTATAAGCTTGTTCAGCCAGAAAGTGGTTAATGTCGTAAAAAGGTAAGCTGTAGTTAATTGCATGACCAGTTCTGTCTAGTTGTAATTCTGACAGTATTTGAATGAAATGTATCATGTTTTCTTGAGTAGTAAATAGAACATACACAGTATACGAATCATGATTAAAGCCAGTGCATTCTATTGTTCATCTTATTTTATTACTTGCCAGTTGATACTTCTCCCTTCCAGATTTGAATTCTTTTTGTCTTTTTACCTCTGCCTGTTTTAGTTAATGAAAGGATAAAAGGACTTGAACTTAAATAATTTCATGATTTAGTCACACAATCAATATTCTATCTAGTTGGGAGTTTTGGTCTGCAAGCTCTTGTCTTGTTGGAGTTTGAAAAGGGAGTAGTATGCACCATTCTCTCCTTTGGAAAGCAGCTCAAGAGGTGGGCCCTCTTCTGTTATTCTTCCATTGTCGATCACTGCTATAGAATCTGATTTTTGAACTGTGGATAGTCGATGTGCTACAACCACACATGTCCTACCAATCATCATTTTTAGCATTGCTTCTTGAACAAGTGTTTCAGATCCACCGTCCAGTGCACTCGTTGCCTCATCCAAGAGCAATATTGCAGGATTCTTCAAGATGGCACGAGCAAGGGCTATCCTTTGCTTTTGTCCCCCTGATAACTGCACACCTCTTTCTCCGCAATAAGTTGCATAACCATCTTTCATGCAACTGTTTCAACCAACAAAAATGACAAATATATTAGCTTTAACTATATGAAAGAAAGCTATAGAGCAAAATAGTTGAAATATATCTATAAGTTGAGCATATTGAGTATTGGCTTTCATTTAGTTCTTAAAGATGCCATACCTTATGAATTCATGGGCATTGGCAAGACTTGCGGCTTCAATAATCTCAGCTTCAGTTGCATTCTCTTTTCCGTAGGTGATATTATCATGGATTGTACTGGCAAAGAGAGTCGGTTCCTGACTGACCAATGCAATATGCAGTCTCAGATTTCTCAGATTGTAGGACTTTATGTTCACTCCATCAATTTCTACTGACCCACTTAATGGGTCATAGAATCTCTCGATCAATCCAATTATGGTAGATTTTCCAGACCCACTTTGGCCAACTAATGCAATACTACTTCCAGCTTTGACCTTGAGGTTTAGCCCCAAGAGTATCATTTGCTTAGGCCTAGATGGATAAGCAAATTTCACATCTTTGAGCTCTACCTGTCCCTCTATCTTTTCTGGCTTGATCCCTTCTGGGTCATCTGGCTCCATCTTACTCTTCCTTTCCAAAATTGTAAAAACTGATTTCACGGCATCGGTGCTCTTTGATAGGTCCGATGTCATGATTCCTCCTTCTGCTATAACTCTCCCTGTTGTCACCAAGATAAAGAATGTCTGAAAGAGATGTTCATATGTAATCTCTCCACGGTATAATTGCCTGCCTCCATACCAGAAAATTAACCCAACATTAGCTGCGGTGAGGAACTGTGAGAGAAAAAGACCAAGTCCTGTGTACCAAGATTGTTTCAGGCTCTCTCTCTTTGGGCCTTTTAGGGTATCCTTGAACATTTCCATGATCTTCTCCTCAGAAGAGAAGGACTTGATGGTTCTGTGGTTTCCAACAGCCTCAATTGCTAATTTGCTGCTCTTATCTTGTTCTTTTAAGACTCTTTTTGACATGTTCTTCATCAGAACCCCTCTGGCATAGAAAGAACCTATGATGAGCGGTTGCAAAGCAATAATCAAGACTGCAAGTTTCCAGGCCAATACCACACCCAAGATAACAGCTAAGATGGATCCAGAGAGAACCTGAGTCAACAATGACAGCCTATCACAAACTAGAGATCTCACCATGTTCGCTTCTCTCGCCATTCTCGAACACAGTACCCCGCTATTGTTGTTTTCTTGATCGAACCACTCATTCTCAAATGTCATAATCTTTGCGAGCATTGCCTCCCTAATTCTTTTTGTTAAGTGCTCTCCCACAAAACCAAAGCTGTAATGTTGAATTACGTTTGTGATGAAAGCAAATATAGCATAGCCTAAGATAACAAAGCAGTATATTTTTGTCTGATACTTAATCTTATTGTTATCATTGAGAAAGTAGACAGTGAGAAGTGCACCCATGCAGAAAGAATGAATGGGCTGAATGAATCCAAAGCCAATAGCAGCAAGGCAACCTAACAGTGTCTTGATCCATTCAGGGGCCATCATTTGCATAAGATGCCATAGAGATGGGGTGTTGTACTCATCTTGATGTATATTATCCTTGTTGTCATAACTGGAGAATTGAAGCGAGCTCAATGTTGATATCTTAGCAGTTTCTTGAGAATCTGTGGGAGAGTCAAGAGCAGTATTACAGTTGGTTTCCTCTGGTGTCAATGAAGGTACATCATCTTTAACGGCTGTTTGCTGTAGCTGCACCATTGTCGAGTATGAGCCATGCTCATTTCTAATAAGTTCGTCATGAGAACCACATTCTACTATTTGTCCTGATTGAGTAACAGCAATCAAGTTGGCCCTACGGATTGTTGTAAGGCGATGGGTGACAATTACGGTTGTTCGTCCTTTGGATGCCTGATCCAGAGCATCCTGCACTGCTGTCTCTGCCTGTGAATCTAATGCACTAGTTGCCTCATCAAGCAGCAGGATTCTGGGGTCTTTCAGTAATGCCCTGGCAATGGCAATCCTCTGTTTTTGCCCTCCAGACAGTTGAATTCCAAATTGTCCAACCTATGATACATATTTAAATAGGCATAAGTCTCTTTTTTGGCTTGTGTTAACAACATCATTTCATGTTAAGAGCTGTTTATTACATGGTAGCATATCTTATTTATTACTTAATGATGATTAAGTATATATTGGTTATATTTCCCAGCCATTTCAGCAATAATAATATTAAGTAACAATTTTAGTTGCATATAAGGCAAATTTGTATGAATTAGAGCTGTATGGAGTAAGGGGAGGGGCTTTTTAGAGTATTATGTGACCGACATATTGTATTGAAGCTACAAGGCAAATTTCATAAGACAGCTACTATGCCTGCTATACTTCGGACAACGAAGAAGCAACATATTCATAGAATGAGTTTAGCTGAGATGGATATGTGTGGAATGATAATGAATATATTCAAGAGAATCTAAGAGTAGCCTAATAGGAGATGAGAGAAAGTTGGTTAAGCTAGTTTGGGCATGTAAAATGAAGACCTGGGAAGGCGACTCTAAGAAGGTGTGACAGGTTATTGAGGGATATTAAAGGATTAGAGGAAGACTAAAAGACTTACATGGAGACCATAAAAAATGATGTGAATACACATAGACTGAGTGAAAATTTGGTTTTCAATTGATTGGGATGATGAGACAAGATTAATTTGCCAACTACAATTAGTTGGGATAAGGCATTTTGTTGATGTTGATATATTAGTAGCACTAGCTGTAAATAGGCGAGTAGTGGTGATGTGATGGTACTAAACAAGGTTTTCAATTTCGATTTCACCAGGGGGACCTCGCGAAATTTTGCCAAATATCGCCGAAATGGCGGAAAATTTCTCCAATTTGGAGAAATATTGGGGAGAAAAGGAATTTTAATTCCAAACTTCTTAAGGGTTTAAATGAGAGTAAAATACACCTAAAGGACCTAAAATATGCATACATATACAGTAAAACATATATAGGCAAGTATGGATGCGAGCACCCTGTAGGGGGAAGTCAGCAAATTTCCCTTACTTTTGCCAACCCCAATTAGTTGGGATAAGGCATATGATGATGATGATTACAACTCACTTTTTATCACATTTTTTCTAAATGTTGGTATTATTTATGCATAATATATAATTTTTTTATAGTTCTATGTATTATTTAATTAATTTTTTGGATTAAAAAGTAAAAAAGGGAAAATCTAGTAAATTTCCCCCATTTTCATGCTGGCGAAATTTAAAACCATGTTACTAAATAAGGTAATACTGGAAGTTGTATGTTGACAATGCTAGTGGATCTCATGGTAGTTGTAGATTGTTGTAGGTGTGGAAATAGTAAATAGTTAGGGTTGTGTCTATGTTGATGATGGTGATGGCATTAGTAGTGGCAGTGGTATTAAGTTGGACAGTGGTGGTGATGGGAGCTTGATAGTAATTAAATACAGTGGCTGGCTGGCAATAGTGATGAGGGTATCAGTGGCAGCACAATATTAGCAGAAAAATGATTACGTAGGATGGTGCTGATAATAGTACAGGCGGCAACAATAATAATAACATCAATTTCATAATCAGCACAAGTTGCCAAAATATTCGGTACTTACCTGTGTATCATATCCGTTGGGGAATTGAATAATGAAATCGTGTGCATTGACTGCTTTAGCTGCTGTAAGAACCTCTTCAATTGATGCACCTTCTTTCCCAAACAGGATGTTCTCTTTGATGGATGTTGCAAAGAGGATAGGCTCTTGGCTAACGAGACTTATCTGACACCGCAACCATTTCAGCTGAAGGCTCTTTATGTTGATCCCATCCAAGAGAATCTCTCCTTCAAGGGGATCATAGAATCTGTCGATCAACGAGATTACTGTGGATTTACCCGAACCACTGCCACCAACCAATCCCAGAGTCTGACTGGCCATCACTCTCAGATTGAATTTCTTGAGTACCATATTTGCTGGTCTTGAGGGATAGGCGAAATCAACATCTTTGAACTCCAGGTTACCTTTAACATCTGTCAATGTTTTTCCTTTTTGGTTGGCAGAATCTACGCTTGGAACCCGTTCAATCATCTCAGATATCAAAGAAGCAGCACTAGCTGCCTCTGTGAAGTGCTTTATGTTGATCAGAGAATTCCCAAGAGCACTGCAAAAATAGGTATGTATACAGTTTTTAGTCATCAACTCCTTGTTAGAAGAATTTGAAAGTGAAACAAAACTGTTCTGATTTGTTAATATTTTTTTACTTGTCTGTTTGGAATGAAGAACACCAATTGTCTGTTGGTGCTGTAGTACACCTAGGATTCTGAGTGCCACCTATGTCAAGAACCACTTACTCTAAAAGCTTAAGCTGTTAGATAACGGCACAACAATGTATATCAAATGATTCAACACCCCCCTGCACGTGCGGGCTATGCACGGAAACAGCACATCCGTGGGAGAATAAACACACAAACACATACCCCCGGGATTCGAACACTCGACCTCCCGCTCTGATACCATGTTAAGCACCACTTACTCTAAAAGCTTAAACTGTTAGAGAACGGCACGACAATGTATATGAAATGGTTTAGCAACCTAAGGCATCTCCTTGGCCATGCATCAATCCAATTGAATGATCCCAACCATCAAAACATAAAATTTTCTATACTTCTCCGATAATCATCAAAAGAGATGTATTGGATGGCTAAGATTATCCAATTGAGTGAGCAAATCTGCCATGTACATGTATAATAATATCTTAAACTTACAGTCCTCCAACGGCGATGCAAACCCCTGCATTGTAAACATCTCCACCTTTAGCTCCTTTCTTGGTGACTAATATGCTTCCGTACCAGGCTTGGAAAGCCCAAACTGCAAAGCCAATACCAGCACTTCCCATGGCAAACCCCTTCATGAGCCCTTGTTTGATACCAAGCTCCAAACTTCGATCGAGTGCAACTGAAAAACTTCTTTGTGTTCTACTCTCACCAACATAAGAGAAAACAGTCCTGATTGAAGAAAATGCTTGCTCAGCTATCCCACCAGCAACTCCATAAGCTTCTTGTATCTTCCTCCCGTACCCAACTTGTAACTTCCCGTATATTATTCCTGGAATGATCAACAGTAACAGTGTTGGAATGGCAACAATTGCCAATCTCCAACAGAGGTACAAGGCTACCATTTCTGAACTGATGAACGTCGCAATGTTCATTAGGAAGTTTGGAAGCTGCATTGATGGACATATGTAAGTTAAAAGAAATTTTTATTTTTTTTATTTTTTTATAATAAATCTCTTTGGTAGATTGGTCGCCTTTGGATTCTGGGATTGTTTCTCTTACAGGGGAGATCTTTAGTTTCTGTTTCATTTTACTTGCATTATTGTTCTCTTTGCTTTATATTTCTGTTGGTGCCTTACAGTCGTTAGGTGGTTTTATTTTGGAGTGTCTGGTTTACCTCCCTAGTTTTTTTTTTCGTTTTACTGTTTCCTTAAGCTCTGTTTGTTTTGGTGGAAAAGCCGGAAAAGAAAAAAAAGTAAAATTCAGGAAAATAATATAGCACAAATTATTTTCCCTTTGTGTATTTTCTGTTGTTTGGGACAAAAACAAAAACAAAACAAAAAACTGAGTTCAAAACCATTAATGGACATGGGCAACTATCACGGAGCAATGGCTTTAACCAGATAGGAGAGAGAGAGAGAGAGAGAGAGAGAGAGCACTGTTGTTCGTAAGAATTATGTGATAAAGGATCATATTTTCCTTCAGAATTTTATAAAATTCATTAAAATATTTCTCTGTAATTTATGATTTTCTGTTGAAACAAACATCGGAAAAATTTAAAATTCAGGAAAATATTTTCTTTTTCATTGTTTTACGGCGATTCAAACAAAGCCTAATAGAAGGCATCGTTACAAATCAAAAAGTTACAATAGTAACAAAAGAAAGACCAAGAGCTAGAATAAGGTCTTGGAAAACTGATGACATCTCGTGTGTATAAACATGAAGAAGAGAGATAAGAAAGACCTTTTCATTGAGAACAGCTTCAATGGTAAGAGCATCAGTTGAAATACTGGAAACAATTTGATATGTCGAGGAAGTCCCCTGCCTTGTGTCAAAGAAACTCGCATCTTGTCTTAGCACAGCCCTTAAATATTTCTTGCGCAGCTGAGTAGTTTGCCTCTCTGCTGTCTGTGCCCAACATATTCCTTCTGTTCAATACCACAACATATCAATGGTGAGGAATATAAACAGTCAAGTCAATCCAGAAATGCTTCAATTTTATGTTCTGTTTTGTTCCTTTTTCTCCCTTTTTTACTTGGAAGTGGCAAATGTTATTTGAAAATGCACACCCATATCCTCTGTTGTTAAACTCTTATGATTCATTGTATGAATCTTACGATTCGATTCGACCCTAGATCGATTCAAATTAATGAAAAAAATTAGTTTTTGTTTGAATCTTACGATCTATACATTGAATCTTACGATTTATGATTTAATCGTACGGTTCATACGATTCAAGTCTGTAACACCGAAGAAAAATGATCACTTCTTTTTTTAATGAACGATTTCCCTTTTTCTCGTTTGATCCTGTTTTATATAGAATATAGTAATCTAAAACAATTGAGTATAGATAAAGAAATATTGTTTATGCATTTTAATCAATAAAAAACCCTTTTCCTAAGAGAACTCCCAAAAATTAAACCCCAAATTCTGTTTCTACTAAAATTACTATGAATCTTACGATTTACGATTCAAAATTATGATTCGATTCTAAGTGTCTTCTAACGATTTTTTATTCAATTCATGATTTGACAACCTTGTCCATATCCATTAGATGTTCTTGATCATTTTCTTTTAGGCTTAGTTTGGATAGCCAGCTGCCAGAATATATAGGAAAGATGATTTTCCTGCATAATATGCATGTTTGAATATCAGGAAAGTGTGGGTCCCACAGAAAATGTTTCAGTCAAATTTCTTTGACTGCAGAAAAATGACCCTTTTTGTTTTCCAATAAAAAGGAAAGGAGTTTGTGAGAAAGGAAATTGAAAAGGTCAGGAGAAGAGCATGTTCATCCTATCCTTCACCACCAAAGCTTCCTTCATCCTGTATTTATACAATGAAGGGTAAACTGGGTAGATAAAAAACTTTTCTCATCCATTCTTGTTAGCCAAACATCAAAATCAAGATTTTATGTCATAGTCATTCATTCTCTTGATAAAAGCAAATAGCTTCTAGGAAAATTAAATTTCACTTTCCAACAATTACTTTCTGGCATATTACTTTCATGACTAACTTTCTGGCACAGTCTTGGCATCAAAACAGAGCCTTATAGTCTACCGAAGGGCTGGTCAGACAATGGAGCCTCACCTAGAAATGCACCCAAGCCAACTCCAATGGCCAAGTAGATTAAAGTCAGAGTGTCCTACAAAAAAACAAAGAGAGCCAAAACTGCATTAACCGTCATGTTGAGAACCAGACAACAATATTAGAGCATCATAGAAATTCAGACTTACTTCATTGATTTGTTGAATGGAAAGAGAAGAGTTAACAGCATAGCTGTTCATCATCTTACTGAGAACCAGCATAATGAGAGGTGTCGATGATCCATCTGCGAAACACCCGACCGATCCCAATCCCATTAGCAAAAAATCCTTGGAGTCTGCATACCTGAAAATCATCTGTGATGATCCAGGTTTCTTTAATGATTCTTCAATTTTTTCATTTTTTTCTAGCTCTTCATCTAACTCCATCCCTCACAAATTTGCTTCTCTTTGTTAGTGCAACTGAGCAAGTATTGTGTAGAGAGACCTTGGGCACTTAAAATAAGCCAAGGAAATCTTCTCTTAATTTCTACAACTGTGATTCCAATGTATCTTTGAAAATGAATCCTCTTGTTAGAATCTTCAACCCTCATGACATACATACAGCCCAGAATCCTCCCTTAATTTCTACAACTGTGATCCCAATGTTTTTTTTTTTTTTAAAAGGATTTGCTTGTTGTCTTGTATCGTGCCGAGTGGTGCCGACACATTTGATCCCTTTACTCTTGTGGACGTCTTATTATTAACGAAGTACACTGGTTGGTTGTTTCTTCACGATGCCTTCCTTTTTAGCCAAATCTTGTTGGGTAGTACAAAGCCATGCAGGTTTTAACTTGGTTTCAATTATTGTAGAAACACATTAACAAATGAAGAGATGACAAGGATTCCTTATTGGGGTCAACTGTTTTCTGCTATTATCTTTGGAATCATCCAAGCTGCTTAAGGGTTTTTTTTTTTTTTTTTGTGACGTGGAACCCTATCCCCACTTAGTGGGGATAAGGTAAACCCTGGATTCATGACCCCACCCACAAGGACCATATAACAGGTAAGTCTAGGGACTTGAACTTGAGATCTCCAGTTCCTGAGCTGGAGAGCCTCCCAATTGAAAAGTTCACTTGGTTTCTCTAGGTTCTTGCTACTAAAATTGGATTTTTATTATTTTTTTCATAGTTCTGTGTTATGATCCAAAGGGCTTAACCAAATAAATTTCCATCAGTCTTAGGGCTTTTGAAACAACGGTTAGGTTTTTTACAATTATTATCATAACAGGCACCATGTCACATAAGTAAGAGATTAATGAAAACAGCTTTGACTTATTTCATACTAAAGATATTAAGGCTGCGTTTGGCCCGGCTTGTGCTTCTGGATAAGCACAATGTTTTAGCCAAATCTGCTCAAAATACTAACCAGATTTTGTTCTCAAGTTTTAAGTTGATGTAATCTATTGTTTCTTAGAAATAAATAAAAAAGAAAACTAAACAATGAATCTGAACTCTGAAGTAGGAGTTCTATTCTACCTCAATTGTCAAGAAAGGGACTTGTTCAATGAGAACAATGGTAACTTTGACTCCAGGTGATAATAAGAGGGCATTTATGAGTTGTTTATACAAATACTGACATTACCTGGTCGTGGCTCAGTTATTAATGGAAAACGCAGTTGGGTTTAGCTTGTAGTTCAATGTTTAGGTCATGTTGGGCATTGCTTCCTAAAAGGAGAAGCGATTCTTTTATAATTGATTCTTATGAAGCGCTTTGTAAAAATTGTTCTAGATAAAAAGATAGCATTTGGTAAATATGCCTATTTCAGAAATGCTTCAGGTCTAAAAGTTAAAAAGGAGTAAATTATGTATTATAAAATAACACGAGGATAACATAATCTCAATAAAAATGTCACTTAAATGACTAAACTGATTTATGCAAAAGCAATTTAGAGAAGCAGGAAGTCAATTGATTCAATAGATTCAGCGTTCAATGAAACACTTTATTTGAAATTGCTTCCCAGACGTATTTTCCAAACGCTTGATGTGTATGGTTAAAACGCTTCTAGGCTCAGAAATCCCTTCCAAGGCTCAAAGAAACAATGCCTAACGCGCCCTCAGTATCCGCACGAGTACATGCACTCCTTTCTCCTTCGGCAAGTAGTAAAACAGAATTGAGTATTGATTCTCTATCTCAACGTGAGATGGAGAGTGAATTCTTATATATATTGATTTCAAATAGCTGTTACATTACTAGCCGTTACATACAAGATTTACATGTTTGGTAGTTTCCTTATTGAATAGGGAAACTTAATCAACCAAAAGAATAAACAAATAAGGTAATGAATATAACTTGATTTGAATCAAGATTCCTCTATGCTTTGGTCACGATTCCAATGGTTTCCTCTTTTCATGCAATGAGTTGGCCGACTTCTCTTCTTCATGTAAGGCATCTTGTGGCTACCCTTTAATATTCCCCCCTCAAACTGGGCTGGGAACAGAGGCCCAGTTTGGTCCGTAGATTCAGAAATAACGTCCGAGAAAGTGGTTCAGTAAATTTGTCTACAAGTTGGTTGGTTGATGGTATAAACTTTGTAACAAGTAGATCAAGAGAGACGCGGTCTTGTACATAATGATAATCAATTTCTATATGATTAGTGCGAGCATGAAAAACTGGATTCACTGTCATATATAGAGCACTGATATTATCACAAAGCAATAGTGGGGGGCGATGGAGAGGAAGCTGAAGATCTCGCAAAATATATGAGAGCCAAGTTAATTCCGCAGTGGTAGGAGGAATCGAACTGTACTCAGCTTTGGCACTTGATCTTGCAACAGTATTTTGCTTTTTCGCACTCCAGGAGATGCAATTACTACCTAAGAATGTACAATACCCAGAAGTTGATCGTCGTGTGAGAGGGCAACCTCCCCAGTCGGCATCAGAAAATGCATACAAGTCAAAAGTGGAGGAGGACAATATACGCATG
>JAUPMG010081625.1:0-12834 GCA_031762675.1 Pachysandra terminalis | reverse complement strand
TTTTGGATATGTGGAACGTTTCGGTATAAAGAACCGTTTCCAGAGGTTGTGCTTCTTGGAGAAGCATTACCTTTTCCAGGTGATAAGGACGGTCGGATATCTCTGACGTGTTTCTAAAGTCACTTTTCAAATCAAATCAGCGTACAACCGTTATAGCAGCTAGCACGCGTAAAGCAAAAAACAACAGGTAATTGCTTTAACAATGATTCAGTGTATCTAAAAATACCTAAAGTCTTGTACACACGTTCTAAGATGATGTCATGTATTTGATGGGTTTAATTAGGCCTTCTGATCACCACTATCAAACAATTTATAATTTATTTAAAGCATGGGTAACAATCATGAACAGTAAAGCTCCTTAAGGAAATCAACTTTGTAGTTTGTGCCATAGCATGTATAGTCAACTATAACCCCCTCTCCAATGGAGCGGGGATCCTATGTGCTGGGATCCTGTGTGTTGAGTGTGTGCAATAGAGACAAACCCCGGGGGACAAATTGGTATTTTTGCTCCTGGGTGTGGCCCCCACCCCCGAGTTTGTCTCTATAGCACACACTCAGCACACGGGATCCCAGCACATAGGATCCCGGTCCTCTCCAATGCAAGAAACCTTCTTGTCATTTGGATCTAGAATTTCAATCTTTTCTCTTAAGAAAGAAATAGTGCAGAAGACAAAATTTGCTTTGATAAAACTCACAACAGACTCCTCTCTAGTTTCCTAATTGGTCAAAATGCTGTCTAGACCTCATGGTTGACTCAAATGAGGACTAATGTAATCTGGTAAATTGCACAATAGCTCCTATACATCCAAAATATGCACAAATTCACCACATTGTATGGAAGGGCATAAATTTTGCAATTGCAGGTATTGACTAATGCTTCTCCATTCTGCATAAAATAAATGTTTCTCTAAGTATGAAGTCGATGCGGTGACTGAGGAGGTACAGAGTCTACAGACATTACCTCTGAACAGAAATCACTTATCTACAAAGCGCGTTACAATCCAGTGAATCTGTTGAACAGAAAAAAGAAGGGGGATCATATACTTCTACCATGTACAAAAATAATTGCAAGATCAAATGATTTATAATTTATGAGAAAAGTGGTCATAATTATTACCAAGAAAAAACACATGAATGTTACAAGGCTTACAATGTTATTTTTAGGAGAAGTCCAGTAGATTCCCTGTATTGCGATAACTGCCAAATTAGAAGTTACAACCACAAAGATACTTAACGAATGGATCCCCAACCACTCTAACGCGTATGTCAAGCGTCTGTAACCATAGACATCTACCTATAACAGAGAACAAGCATCCGATAACATTTGTGTCTATAATCATGTGAACAATACTAGGAAGAGGAACATGTATTCTAGCACTTTCATGTGTTAAGTTTTATGATACGTGAACATTCACTAATGCTGCTATTTAGATTTTAATTTGCAAGAATGAATTCTTGTCCAAAAAAAAAAAAAATTCTCCCTTTAAACAGCTAATGTTTTGAAGCTCACCAATAAATATAAAGCACAAAAAGTGATTCCTGCAGAAGCAGATGTAAGCAGCATATAATTGATTGTGTATAGAGATTTGTTCAAGGGGATTCCTGAAAGAAAGAGAAACAAGGAGAGTCAGTTTTATGACTTGCTAAAATGCATTGTTTAAGTTGATATGTAAAGAAGAAGAAGAAGAAAAAGGAAGGAAGAAGAGAGCAAATTTCTATGAAGTTTGAACAATGTGATAAACTTGTTCAAATTTTAGCTGTAAGTGTACCCATTATAGTAAGGAACGACCCAAGGGCGTAAAATGAAACTGAAAATAATGCCCAACGATAAAGCCGCCCTTTATGGTCCTGAAATTCATTAATGTCAAATCATTTTATGATCAATGACCAAAACAACTGAGGCTTTCCAGATTCTATAAGTAACCGAGATACATCAAAGATTAAAATGTCTAACTGAGATTTCATATTTCATTTTGCAGCAAAAATACATATTGGAAAGCTCATGTAGATGTGCAGAACATGTTACGTAAGTCACTACTAACAGTTATAAAACATGATGAGAAAAAAGAGAATAAATTGTTTATTAGAAGGAAAAACATTTCATGCAAGTACTTCGAATGAGGTCTTATCATGGATACATTATTGAAATATCAGATAAAGTTGAACAGTCTGCATGTTATGCAAGTTCTGAGCTAATCTTGGATAGCATTTGCGGCATCATATATAGTCTATTGAATCATCCACCATATCGGTCCACCAGTAGCTGTGGGCTTACTGTAGACAAAACATCTTTAAAGCTTTCTACATTCTCAGTTTTGGTCAGGTGTTCATATTTAACAAATAACAGACATAAGCCTTAAGAGACTGGTACATGTCCTTTTTTTTTATTAGTAATAAAAATCTTTGGTACGGTCCAAAGGACCGTAACTGTACAGAGTTATACACCCCTTTACAGCACCAGAAAAATGTGTAAAAGACATGTATCCCTCTCGGTTCAAACTCCTATACATTCCTTTCTTAATCCCAAAATAGCCCCCTGTCCTCTGTAACAAACACTTCCTTTTTCATTAATTCTTCTTCATTTATTATCTTATTTATTAAACAATAAGGCTCATTCTACTGCCCGTATATGGTTAACAAATTGCTGTTTACTTAGTTCCTTCTTACATTCAATATGTATAATATTATAGCTTTCAAAATTATAAATTTCTAGTTTGTTGATAAACTAAAGTAAAATTGCCCACTCCTACAGCAACACATGTATCTGTGTCAATGTAAAATTGCTCAGCTAAACCCACTGTCCTATTTTATATCCCACAAAGTTAAATACAGTTGATAAACTAAAGTAGAGCTTCTTTCTTCATTTTGTAGCATCATTTGTGCTTAAGCTACCAAGACTAGCAAGAAACCAAAGGTCTCTCACAAGTACAACAAAAACAATGGCATTAGTTTAAAGGCAGAGACTAAGTGTTGAGTACACATGTGTTTTATACATTGGCCCGAAATTGATAGAAAGTCATGCTGATCTACCCAATTGCTTATAATTGGATGATAGAACACAAAGACTAGTTCTCGAGAAAAATGTATGACCACAACATACACACACACATGCAGCAATGGCAAAACAGAACGAGGGCAACAAAACTGCATGGGCATCTCAAACAAATGTCTCACCTTCAATTGTACTAAAACATGACCATATTGAAGTCCCATGATGCAGGCCACAGCAGCAGTTAAGGAACTGAGAATCAGTTGCATCAGTAAAACAATAATAAAAAGGTCATTTTAAGGATGAAACTTGTGATTATATAATCAACATAATGTGTCTACTCAACAAGAAATCACGATTGTGCAGTAAGTATCGACATTGCAATTAGTAATAGCAATTGATGTCATGAGTCAAAACCTAGTTTTAGGACTTACCAAACTAAATATGAAAATTTATAGTAATAAAATACCATTATTATTCAAAGGGAATAGAAGTAATCATTGTTGAAAATATGTATGTCATTCTACCTTAAGATGGAAAGCATTAACACCTTAGCAAATGAGGCATTTAGACTCACAAGCAACCTCAGCCAGAAAGGTGTGAAAGGAAAGAAAGCAACAATTAATAGATCAACGGGATCTCTGAATAGGAGGGGAAAAAAATTATGCAAGTTTATTTAGTAATTTACCTCAAAATGCCTTCAGGCTCAAAAGGAGCATGGCACCACGAAGTTGAATTCTCTGAAACTATATCATTGTTGGAACTCTCACATTCCTATGAGTAAGAATGTCTCTTAGAAATTGGAAAATATGCATTGGATAGCAGTACAGCAAGATTATTCTCTTCAGATGGTACATACCTTCAAATTTCTGTAGACAGGTTTCATATATAGATGTTCAATACCAAGAACGTAACGATCAATCATTCCAGCGGAATTACAGCCTGGTCCAAGATCACCTCTCATTCCACATTTCACCTGCAACAATAAACAGAAACTTAGAAAATCTCTGCTGGAAAAAGGAGAAGATTGGACCCTCTCCTTTATTCCCGTTTTATTTTTATTTTTATTTTCAGAACAACTAATTCAACCAATTATAGTTATATACTAATAAGGAAGAATTGTACCTTGGATTGTTTGTTACTTGCCTCCTATGTGTTTATTGAGAGAGAGAGAGAGATTTACATTGAGAAGCCTCCCATGGACTAGCAAGCCTCATAAGTTTGGCCTCTTGGAAAAGGCCAAGGGATAAAAAAAAATGGCTTGATCTGATGATTCTAACCATCACAATAATAGACCATTCCCTAAACTATTATCCTTGTACATAAGGTTTTGTAGAGAAAATCAAATCAATGTAGCAATTAAGACCTCTCCCAGTCTAATTGTTTGACTAAATTTCTAGATGGGATTTGGCAAAGAGTATTTAGTAAGAATTAGGAAAACTTTACTAAGGGATTGCATTTAGTCTTCCCCACACACCAATCAATCAGGCTAAACGGCCAAAGTATGAAGCATTCAGTTGGGGAATTTTCTCTTGAGAGGGAAACCCAGTCAAATGTGACTTCACTATTATTTTTTACTTCAGAAAATGATATTCACCATTATAACATTATTCCTCATAGAAACAACATATAATACTTTTGTATGATTACAAGAATAAAGTGTAATCAAAGAAAGAAGTTTCCACATACTGCCTAAAGAAGTAAAATGCAAGGTCTTACCGTGTATATGTAGCTCTCATTTGTTGAAAACACCGAAGAGGTTGAGTGTATCGCTTTAAATGTCCAATCTGGAACATATAAGCCATATAATAGCCCCAGATATATTGTGGCTAGTGAAAGCACCACACACCTATCAAAAAAGAAAACAACATTAGCAATATATTAATTGCTTCAAGATCTATATTTCTTTGATAGATTGTTCACTCATTAGTGGGTTAGGAGTAAATGGGTGAAGAAACATTTCAAACTGCTCAACATGGTTACCAATTCGACACATTAGTGTTCATCTCTGGGAACTTATGATAATAATAATGGCAAAAGAAAATTGATTAAAAAAGCTTTTACGCATGCTTGAAAGTGACATAATTATAAATAAATTCATTCTGATATTGCTTCAGGTAAATGAGGAACTGGGACTTGGTAATGGAGGTGGAAACTTAAAATAAACTCGAATATTTGTGAACGATTATAAATGGGTAAAATAACAAGAAAAATAATTGTATTGCCCTTAAGTGTAAATATGGGGAAAAGATACCACAAAATAATACCCTTACCAATGCCAATAATAGTTTTTGAAAAGCCGAATTTCATTTTTTGTCCCACGTGGAAGCCAAACTTCACATAAAGCTGCAAAAATGTATCCAATTGAAATTCTCTGCAACCAATCACAGTAAAATGGAAGTTTACTACTACTTTTGCATAGAAAATATGCACAAGACAGAATAAAAAAAAAAGGGATAGATAAGTAATATCCATACGAAGTAGAGAAGTATGAAAAAAAATTATACTGGTATTTTCAGAGTAATTACCCCATTTTATCCATTTTTCCTCTTTTTTCTGTTTAAAAAACAACACATTTCACCTAATCAATGTTAAGATTGTATTGCATTGGCAATCCCAGGACTTGACACCTAAGCCGAGTTGAATTGGTAGTTGAATCAAATGCTATAAAGTATAAACCCAGCTGAGTCAAACTGTCAACCGGTGGCAGGTGCAGTGCACTGGTCAGATTTGATGCATTTTGACAGATATCAGACCCAACAGGCTGAAAACATATGAAATGTTCTAAGAAAACATTACTTCTTAGAATATGATGCACAAATACCCCTCCCTTTAAAGGGTAGAACATTTCAAGGGAGCGCTCCTGAATTGAAAATATATGGGGAGGGGGAGCACTACCCTTTAAAGGGAGC
Source organism: Pachysandra terminalis (assembly GCA_031762675.1). Lineage (NCBI taxonomy): Eukaryota > Viridiplantae > Streptophyta > Magnoliopsida > Buxales > Buxaceae > Pachysandra > Pachysandra terminalis. The sequence goes on along the minus strand of JAUPMG010081625.1, from coordinate 6,933 downwards.
GCTCCTGAATTGAAAATATATGGGCATTTTTCTATGTAAAGATCGCATAGTTTCTAGTGCCCTCCCTTCCTCCCTCCTTCCCTCTCTCTTACGGATTAGATTAGGATTAGTGTACCTAGTTATTAATATGAGTGTAGAATCTAAAATAGATATATAGACTGTAGGATTCAAAAAATTCAAGAAATTAAGATTTGTGGACTTGATAAGATATTTAAATAATGAAGTGGAAATAATTAATCCATAAGATATGGTAATGAATTGCCTTATATATGTGTATGTCTATGTGTATACATATATATACAAAAACACACACAAGTATTGAAGTAAGAATTTAACGAGCTTACTAATGTTATGTTATTGATTTCGATTTTTTTATAAGGAAACATAGCATCCATCTCTATGTTGGATATTGATTTGTGATGTGAAAATAAATAAAAAGTAATCGCTGAGTGACATCCAAGGATTCTGTGTCAAGTCTGACACGGCACTTCACTTATTTGAAAGTGTTCATGCGACATAGAAATCTACTATTTCAAGTTGGTTTTTTCAGATTGTTTCACTCAATGGATGAACCATATAATTTCTGTATTACATGTGTAATTCTTTGAAGTCTGGTTTTTCTCTTTCACATTTTCAGTGAACTCTGCAATTTGTACATCACAACAAGACTTTGGACTCCAATTCCAATTCTTATCATAGGGGCGCAAGTTAGAATACCCAATTATATGAAATTTCTATTAAAGATTGATCATTTTAAATGCAAGGTGTTATTTTGAACACCATGATCAAAAATTCAAACATTTTAGAACTTTTTATTGCACTCACCAACACTGTTGCCACCACGATTACCACATCCATTACCATCTGGTACTACCACCACCACCTTAGCACATCACAACCCGCACAACCATAATTCTAATTCCATAACAAATTATAGTCGGTTAAAGTATGATTCTTGTTTCAATACTTTTGCATTGTGGGTATAACTCACGAGCTTCATTTAGTTCATACACCAAAAAACAGTGTTTTGCAGGTAATCATGAGGATTGATTGCAAGAGAGTGTAGCGGAAGCGTGGATTGGGTAGTTGTAAATTTTCCTAAAGGTTTAGATCCATAGATATTAAGAATAGTTTAATTTATTAGATTTAAATTTCTAGATAATCATGAATTGTAGAACATTGTGTAATAATGTAGCTCTCTCATTATATTATGTATAGTTGATATATTTAATTCTGCTGCGATGTGTCATTCCATCTTCCTTGGGGAGATTATGGTCATACTTCAAATCCTATACCAAGAAAATTTAGGGTATGGAATTCGGGACATGACAGTTAGTCAATCAGCCCAATCCAATGCCTGCCCAACTGTTCTGAGCTTTCCCATTCAAAGATCTTTACACAAACCCAGTTATATCATAAATCAAAACTACTGCAGTACACTAGTTCTTAATCCACATCGGACAAAAGGCATATATTATTTGTAAAGTGAAAAATATAGTCACTAGACTTTACCACACTTTGGAGATCTCTTAGACCAAAATTCAGCCTGATTCTGATAATAGATCTTTTCTCAAGGCTGTTCTCCTTGAATTTCTATCAAGTTCTTTTAAATGGGTCCCAAATGTTGTGTACTTTGGATTGTTGCAAGTTTGTATCACCTGAATGGCAGAGGCACACAATATCACAGTAGTAGTGAGAATAACAAGTGTCCCACACAAAGGAGATCAAAGAAAACATACTGACCAAAGACAAGTTAAAGTATTGATGTTCTCCAGTTCCACTAGACACACACTTCAATTCTAGTATAGAATACAATGCAATCACTGGAAATCAAGCAGATCAGGCAATGCAACTTTCAGTTATATGAAAAAATATTTATAAGTGATTCAAAACATAATACACAAATCTATGACCCTTGTAACTGCATTTACCCAACAACAACAACAACAACAATAATAATAATAATAATAATAATAATAATAATAATAATAATAATATGCCTTATCCCAACTAGTTGAGGGTCGCAACAAGAATTCTGTTCCTCCATCCAATTTTTCAAAAAAAAAAAAATGAAGAAAAAGAAAAGCTCTTCAGATTATTTGACCTATCAAACAATCAAATTAAAGATAACAATTATCACCATAGAGAGCACACCATCTTAATGAATTTTGGCTTGCTACAAACAAGGATATTCAACCCATTTTCTTTAATGTTAATCAATCCAAGAGAAAGTTAACATGCATATATACTTTTTTAATACCTGTAGAATGCCTAGCCACCGTATTCTTTCAATGTCAACACCAAATGTCAAGGAAGTTATTCCATGAAAATAACCACCTGAAACGAAGAGAAGCAAGTTTTTCTGATATTTTCTTTCATTGACTACAGGTATGTGAAACCAATCAATCTGAAAGAAAAGTATAATAATAACCACTGCACTAACAAGAAAGACTCATCCATGAAAAAAATATAATTTTTTTTATAATAAGACAGGGCAATGTAAACCAAGTACTTGCTCCTCCATAAGTTAACACTAGGTTCCATAAAATGCAAGAACCAGTACTGGACTTTTCTGGTAGGCAAGCAGGTTGCTTTTAGTAGGTCAGTAGGTTTACTTCATCTTCAATTGTAAATTTTTTGGTCATTTGGGAATGGAGAAATCTTACAGCTTCCATCAGGTCAAGTCTTAATGGCAAACCATCTATTTAATTGTACCACACGTGTTCCTAAATAGTATTAAATGTTTCCAACTTATTTGGATCAAAAGTTTTCTCCAATTAGTATGTGTGTTCAGGGAATACCAGTTTCATATAATTAGATAAAACAAAGTAATATCATCCCAGGTGTCAGGACCAACCTATGTATCAAAACAACAAGACTACAATCACATAGACTGATTGCTTTGGAATTTTTCAGCTGATGACCAACAGATAGCGTTTTTTTTTTGTTTTTGTTTTTTTCTTTTTTACCAAAGATGATGATAGTTTCCTACAGGTGTTTCTTTTTTAATTTTTTGTTTCTCGGTAAACACATTTAAGATATTTCCAATCTCCGGGAAATTTTATTTTTGGTGGCTGAACTGCTTGGTTGTTGATCTTCTGCTCTTATCACAAAGTATGTTATATGTCAATAGCTGTATATTCTCTTTTAGTTTAAAGCTAGGCAGCCTCTTTTCATCACTGTGACAGACTGGTTCTTCAATATATTATATGAAAAAGAAATGATATTTTCTTGTGGAAATTTCAAAAGTTCCAAAACTTAATTCTGTTGTCTTTTGCCCCTTGCATATATATTCAGGTGAAGAAAATACATACAAGTAAATTTAGATTACTTACCTTGAAGAAAAACACCAAGAAGAAAAAGTTTCACTGCCCTTAGCATTGCCTTGCAAGTGGCGAGTACCTTGTTTGATACATTCTGAGATAAGAAAAAGACTCTTCAATACCAATTGCAATATTCTTTTCACTCTCTTCAAAGAAAGAAACCAATTGTTAAGAGTGGACTCATCTAGGTACCTTGTACATAAGCGCAAGTGAAACACCGGCAATAAAGAGAAAATAGGGCATCACAAAATCGGCCAAGCGTAAACCATTCCATGGAGAATGAGAAATGAATGGCAGAATCGCACCGGCATAATCAACAAATATCATGAGCTGTAAGAAAAAACCCAATTGTAATCATATCAATGGAAAAAAAAACACTTACAAAGAATGCGAGTAGAAAAAATTTGTCTAGGATTTGAAAGGATATGCCTAGAATATATCTGAGATCATTGATTGAGCCATCAATCAAGTAGGAAATTCAAAAATATATTTTCCGTATCTTCAATTAACATTTTACCATCTGTATATCATCTGGGAAGACAGTTTTTTCCAAATTTGTAATCTGCTCAATAGAAATTTGCTTCGGTTCACCTTGATTAAGTTACTTATACATGAACTTCATTTATCCCAATCACTGGCTCATTGAGTCAGCTTGATTTGAGCATCTGCTTTGTATAAATTCTAGCTAGGACTTTAGTCAAGGATGGCAATCTATATGGAAAAAAAAAGGATGAAAATGAGGCTAATACTAGTTGAAGATATTTCTCATGATCTATGAATAGAACAATGTAAAGACAATTACCAGGGAAACCCAAATCAATGATTTGAATGGATATGCCTAGAATATATCTGAGATCATTGATTAAACGCGTTAATCAAGTAGGAAATCCGAGAATATATTTTCTGTATCTTCAATCTGTTACATTCTAGCAATGAACTTCAATTAACATTTTATCATCTGTATATCATCTGGACAGAACGTTTCTTCCAAATTTGTAATCTGCTCAATCAAAAATTGCTTCGATATACCTCGATTAAGTTACATATAAATGGACTTTCAATTATCCAAATTCAAATCAGTGGCTCATTGAGTCACCTTGACTCGAGCATATGATCTGTATAAATTCTAGCTTAAAACTAAATGGTGATCTAGGTGAAAATGAGGCTAATACTAGATGAAGCTGTTATAGAGACATCTTCCAAATCAGTACAAATCTTTATCAATCCTTCCATCAAATCTGTCGACTTCCTTATAGGTGATATACATATGATAATGTGCATCTCACATGTACCAAATCTCTATGTGCTTTCCTCTGATATGTCTCTGTTACGGTCCTAGGTGTTAAGTGCTTAATCAAATGAGTTTCCATAAGTCCTGGGGCTATTGGAACAATGGTTAGGCACGTAACAAATGGTATCAGAGCTAGCACCATGTCTCGGGTTCAAGTCACGGTCAGAGCATATTGGAGCAGAGTCTCAAAAATAGAGAAAAAATGAATATGTTGCCAGTGGGCCGCCGTGGACGTCGGCTGCCGAAGCGTCGTGGAATGTTACGGTCCTAGGTGTTAAGTGCTTAACCAAATGAGTTTCCATAACTCCTGGGGCTTTTGGAACAACGGTTAGGCACATAACAGTCTCTATAAATTTTTCTCATGATCTATGAACAGAACAATGTAAGACAATTAACAAGGAAACCAAAATCATCGTTACAAGATACAGATTTCATCGCAAACTGTGATATTTCTGATTCCGTAACTCTTAATTTAAACCTGAGTATCAAATGTGTGGATTCAAATTTCAGTTTTAATCACCATTAATACAGAAAAGAAGAAGCAAACCAGAACAAAACAAGCGTCCTATAGATATAATCAGGAGAAGAAGAAAGAAACTGGTGAACGAGAGAAGAAAGGGAACTTACAAAGACAGCGAGACCTCGAAAAATGTCTAGAGAAGCAAGACGACTGGTTCTTATCTTCGCCTTCGGTTCTTCTTCTTCTTCTTCCTTGTAGTCGTCGTCGTCTTTCAGTGGCGCGTAACGGGCCATTTATCGGCTGTTCCACCACCAAACGGAAAAAAAATATCGGGAGGTTTTTATTTAGCTTGCCGGAGAAGATATGGCAGAGGCGTTTCCTTCAGTTGGTAAGCTTTTCATATTCTTTTTTTGGTTTGGTGCATCATTCATGAGCTATCCACTATTCTTTCCATTGACAGCAAAAACTATTTAAAAAATGAAAAAGAATAAAGCTGTCCGTTGCGTTGCTTTTCTGAAGGGGTTTGTTTGAATATGAACCGTTAAAAAAGCTCCAACTAAAATATGGGACCCGGAGAATCCACCTGGAAACTAAGCTTGACCGTCTGTTTGATCTACTAATCAACGGTTGGAAAAAATGTTTAAGTTACAGAAAATAGAATATTACTATAAATATTCCTCTGTAATACTGCAAGTCCGCGAATAGGCCGATGACACACGTAACTATAATTTATTTGCCTGAATGTGGGTCCGGTGCTTTCGTTAAAAATAACTAAATACGCAACTGTAGGAGAAGGTTTGCTAAGCACACCCTGGACCGGACAGGAACGATAATGGCTGCGCTGCCCGCGCCTGGCCCTCTCTCCATACCGGTTAGTGCTTCTGTTGAAAGTTGGAACTAATTCTTGGATTCCCCAAGGCGAAACCAGCTGTGGTGTCTCCGCTGAGAGCAATCCGTATGTTCCCGAAATGGCTGTTCCATTATCTTTGTTTCAACAGCTTATGGATGTCACGTCAACATGTCAACATTTCAAGAGGTTTCTTCCTAAATCTACTTTCAAGCATTTCAAGTGGCCTTTCTTTCTAAATCTACTTTCATGCTGACGTGGTGCATCCATCCGCTGTTGGAAGTCATTTTTGAACAGATGAAATACCTCCGATAGGGCTGGCAATTTAAACCTGACTTGTTTAGGCCTGATGAGTCCACCCGATTTCTGGACCCGTGGGCTGGTGACGCCCAATTTCATAAAAACCAAAAGTACTGATGATGAGTCAATTTGAAAATTGATTTAATTCAATCATATTTTGACACGTGGCAAGGTCAAATGTATAATTACATTCAAAGAATGTTTAAATTTGAAATTCGAATATTGCCTGAAAGTATATTTCGAAAAAAGTCCACTCAGAGAGAATTACCTTGAAATTAACAAGCGAATTTCGAAGTCCTACTAAAAAATGGGTCTCAAATCACATACTCGAAAGGGAATATGAAGGCATATTTATGTTAACCACCATCAGTATTTCGAGGTTATACCTCGAAATAACCAGCATTTTGTATTTCGAGAAGACATCTCGAAATAACTCGTTATCATATCAAAATCATTGATATTCTGAAACAGCTTTCGGGATAATCATTTTAATGACTTGAAAGTCACTTACATAGGGGGAATAAATCTTAGACTTTTAGGAATGGAGGGCCAGAGAGATAAGTCTTGTAAAGATTCTCGAAGATCTTGAAGCATTAAAAGACTTGAATCAATATAGAACTATAACGTATCATTACTTTATAACGTTATACTCATTAAATTAACCAAACGTTGTGAAAGCATTCATTGAAACGTTACATATTGAATTAGACGT
>JAUPMG010081614.1:0-11386 GCA_031762675.1 Pachysandra terminalis | reverse complement strand
AGTTATCAAAAAAAAAAAATATGCATGCTATTTGGCATTCAAATAGTGTATGTCCCACACCAGATCGAATCTCAACTATCCAATATGTCCCACTAATGTGAATTCATCCCCAAATACAAGGCCATGATAGTAGATTATTGTATGTGCGCATCATAGTTTCTAGGGGCTCTGACCTAGAGGGCACAATTTTCTCACTTATTTTTTATCATGGGGACGAATCTCAGGGCTTCACTAGTGTGAACTGTTCCTTGTGAACCATACATTGGCCGATCTACTAATAGAATTTCGCTCGGTCATCCGTCAACAAGACAAGAATAAAGATTGATCTATTGGGATTGCGACTCCCTCAATACATGCAAATGTTGTTCGTCTGGGACTTCCTCACCAACATTGTAATTTCCAAATTACAATAACTCTCACTATATCCATAAACTCCATAAATATGGAATTATGGGGTCAAGTCAAGGCATTAGACCCAATCGATGGTTATTATGCTCCATAGGCCCATGTTGTGCAAGTGATTTGTGCACATTAACTAATCAAGTAGTTTGTGTACATGAGCAGATGATTTTGAGATATAAAACATGATCACAATGAGTTCTGGAGCAATAACAATTCAAATCAAAATTTCACCTGTTTGGCAAACATAGCAAATCTTCCTCAATAAGTCACATATGCTAAATATTCATCAAAATTCAATTCCAACACCACATATAGTCTAATTTAGGTCATATAAACATGCTTGCAAAATTTCAATTCAATCGGAACATGTTTCAAAATTTTGGTAAACCCACAGTATACCCTAAGGCTGCTGAATGGGCTACCGCTAGGAATTTCGGCACACTTTCGGTATACCGAATTCCCTCGGCACCTTGGGTAGTAGCCCAAAAATAAACACAGAGGGGTCGGCACCCTTTCGGTATACCGATTCCCTCAGCACCTTGGCCTGTGACCAAAAGAAAAACAATAGGGTGATCTACACCCTTTCGGTATACCGATTGGCTGCCAACACAACCCAGAACAGTGGTCGGCACCCTTTCGGTATATCGAATAGGCGCTGGCTCACAAAACATGCCCAGAAATTCATAAAGTTTTATATTTAATCCTTTCAGCCAATATTTTATCAAAACACATACAATGAATTTGAATTCCGAACCAAACCAAAAATTTTAAATCATAATTATCATACTAACTTACCTTGATCTTGGCATGGTATTCAAACCCATAAAATTATATCTTTTATCATGTTTTCCATTAAGGAGTAGAAGAAGGAGATATGTTATGTCATATTCAAGGAATATGACATATACCTAGTTCACATCGAAAATAAAGCTTTTACTTGAATACTTACCTTGAATTCTTAGTGGTATTGAGTTGAACACCTTCTTCTTCTTCTTCTTCAAGCTTGATCTTCTACAATTCCTTCTTCTCCAAGTTGTAAAGCTCCAGCAATTCGTCTTCTCTCTCTCTCTCTCTCTCCCTCTCTCTCTTATGAGTTTTTGGTTCATACGTCAAACTCTATGGTTTATATAGATTTTCTACAGAATTTTATTTAGTCTAGAAGTCGTTACTAGTCTAGGATAATGTCTTAATTTTCAACCCTTAGATTAGATTAGATTAATTCTAACCCTTGATTAAGTGTCCTAGTTGTAGATGAACTAATCATTACTCCTTATCTAACTTAATCCTTGTTAGATTAGTATTTTTTTTATTAAATCTCAGCCATTAAAATAATTTAAGTGTTCCTACAAAATCCTAGCCACATTATAACTTATAAGAGTTATGATTGTGTGTAATGCACTTAGTTTCCTACAGTACAACTCACCAATCACAACAAGTCAAAGTCAACTAATGAGCTAATTTACTAAAAATTTTAAATTACTCCCTATTCTTTTATTAATGACACATTAACCCTATTATTTTAGTTTGGGTTATTACAATCCCTTGCCTACATACCTTGGTGTCCCGTTGGGTGCTAAATATAAATTGAAGGTGGCATGGGAACCTTTGATGGAGAGGATGGAGAAGAAACTATCCAATTGGAAGGGGTTACTTATCCAAAGGTGGGAAGCTCACGTTGATTCTTTCGGCATTATCCAATCTGCCTTTTTATTTACCGTCTATATTGAAAATCCCTGCTTTTGTGGCTAGAAGGATGGAGAAAAATGAAAGAGATATTCTTGTGGAATGATAGGAATGACAGCCATAAATATCATATTGTTTGTTGGGATGAGGTGTGTAAACCTAAGGAGGATTGTGGTCTTGGGCATCATCGGCTCACGGATTTCAACAAAGCCCTTTTAGGTAAATGGCTGTGGAGGTTTGGGGAGGAAAGAGAGAGCCTTTGGAGAAAAGTGATAGCGGGTAAGTACGGGTCTACTATTGAAGATTGGTCGTCTTTGCAATCTAGGAAGGCTGTTTGGGGTGGGAGTTTGGAAAGCAATTCAAAGTGTGGCTACCAGTTTCAATGAAGAAATCAGTTACAGCATTGGAGATGGGAAGAGGGTTCGATTTTGGGAAGATGTGTGGTGTGGGAATAATCCTTTAAAGGCTAGTTTTCCTACCATTGTCTTTTTGGTGGTGAAGAAGGATGAGAGAGTGGGGGACGTCCTTAGAAGAAATGGGAACGAATAGAGAGTTGGAGATGATGGCGGCCTTTCCTGAATGCTCTTCATTCAGTTAAAGTGGGGGAGGGTGCTGATCGTAGAAGGTGGAAGAAGGGAGAGGAGGGTTTTACGGTCAGGTCCTTCTTTCTCAGTTTAGTCTTTAAGCAGGGCAATATCTCTTAGGAGAGTCTCATTTGGAAGTGGGGTTTACCCTCAAGGGTGGCCTTCTTCCTTTGGGTGGTGATTAAGGACAAACTCCTCACCATTGATAACCTGAAAAGTAGGGGGGTGGCAATTACCTAGTAGATGTGTTTTGTTCAAAAGGGAAGAAGTGACTGCTGATCACCTCTTTGTTCATTGCTGTGTGGCATCTAGATGCTTTTCTTCTATTCGTGCTAAGTTCAACCTTGGGTGGCCCCTACCGAGCAGCTTAGGGATATCATTATTAATTGGGGAAGAAGAAAGATCAAGTCAAGGAAGAATGTTTTATGGAATCTGAGCCCGGGGGCAATTACGTGGACTATTTGGAAAGAAAGAAACACAAGAATCTTCAAGGGGAAGGAGGCTTCGATCGATATAGTAGTTAGGAGAGTGTTCTCTACTCTGTTTTTCTGGGCTTCGGGGCAAACAGATTTGGGAAATGTTTCTTTGTCTGATTTTATTCACGGGAACAATGCCATGTGAATGCGTCCCTTGATGATCTGTTGTTGGGGGGCTTGTGTATACTCTTCGTGTACAGTGTATAGCCAACTATAACTACTTTACTAATATTATAATACAATTACACTTTACTGATAAAAAAAAAAATATCTTACTCCTAGCTTATATGTATGCATGTAGGACATATTTTTTGATGTCTCATCTTAAGCGCTAGAACCCGGAGCATGATACAAGCGGGTGATTTTAGGAAAACCCAAAGGTCCAAAGTGCATCTGGAGCAGTATATACATACACACAGACATACACGTATATAATGTTTGTGTGTATTTTTGTATATATATACATATGTGTATATGTATATAATAATATGAAGCTCTCTTTTTGAACCATCTTGTGGTTGCATAATATTACATTAATTGTTTATCTTATTATTTCCTGTTTTTGTTTTTGGTTTTTTGTTTTTACCTTTGCAGTAGCTTCATATTAAATACTCCCACACACAAGCACACACATATGCATGCATGTGCGTGCGTGGGTGTATATGTTTATATATAGGTGTATAAACAGAACTTAATGTGATTATTTGAACACACTAACTTGTTACAATTTATAATGATGCCCTCTACTGATGCTTCAGCTCTCTCCAAGTTAGTTCAGCGATTACAGACAAGAGTAGACTGCTTTTTCAGATCAATGCACCTCATCATTTACTAAAATAATGATCTTGGTATTGCCTATTCTAGTGAATGCCTGACATCTCATTATAGTCAATGATAAAGTTTGACACCTTATGAACCAATGTTTTGTAGCATGATAGTACTTTAATCTATTAAAATATATTATATTTCTATTTTTTTTCCCTACGCATTTAAAGTTTGACTCCTTATGAACCATTTAAAGTTTGACTCCTTATGAACCAATACGTTGTTTATCTGAACTTGCAATTTTAAATGTATCTGACTTGATATTATTTTGTCATTGTTTTTTTCTCAATATAGCTACACTATGAATGATTTTACATATGTTACATATGGAACCTTGTATTATAGTTGTATATACTGTTAATTCAAGCATTTTGGTAGCCCTCCATATGCAGCCCCTGGTAGTTAAGTGGAATTTATTCTCTTCTGTAGGAGAGGGGTATGGCTGTTAACTGGTTGGTTTCAGTTTGGTTTCACCTATACCCAGAACCATAACTTATTTAAAATCAAGGTTCGCAATGTTGATGTCGAGTGGCATGTCGCCAGGTTGCTCAGACGACATGCCACCGACATGGGGAAAAAAAGGGGAAACCTTGAGGAAACCAAGGAGAAATGTGGAGAAATCATGGGTTTTTAATGGATTTTTTGCCCCAAACTTTAAACATTCCTAATTAAGGTCTAGATGCATCCAAATACATTAAAAAAATACAAAAATAAATGCCGACATATTAAAAGTCATTATTTGAGGGGGGTTAACTTACATGTTGTCGAGCTTGTAAACTGTAAAAAAGATGCTAAATGTAATTAAACCAAACTAAAAGATACATAAAACTAGAAATCAAGTGCTATATTCATAATACAAAAAGTGAATGTAAGTCAAACTAAAAGATAACTCAATAACAAAATGGAAATGCCATCAATGATCAAACTAAACGTGAATGTAAGTCAAACTAAAAAAATACATAAAACTAGAAATCAAGTGCCATCAATCTTAAATACAATATTTATTTCAATTTTTTTTTAAAATTTTCAAAAAAGTTTGAAAATTTTCCCTCATGTCGCCACATGTCACCGACATGTCAAAAGACAAGGGGGAAATATCGAAAAAAATTTGAAATTTTTTCCTTATGCCACTGACATGTCATCAACATGGGGGTAAAACCGAAAGTTGGCGATTTACAGCTAGATTTCATATCGCCCTTGGGAGAAATAGCGACATGTCACCAGATTTCACCGACATGTCGGGGAAATTGCAAACACTGTTTAAAATATTGGTTTCGATTCCTATCAAGTTTGAGTCCAGATCAGAGACACTTAAAAGCACAATTGATCCCATAAATACCTGATAGCCATTGGTACCCAATTAGATGATGATTTTGGAATTGTCATATCATATTGGCTTTTACGCAATGATCTGCAACAGAAACCTAAGTCCAAAAACAATGAATGAAACGTCACAAATAAGCAATGAAGAACTTCTTTAAATTGAAAGTGGAGACAAGAAACAAGGCTCCAAATTTTTCTAGATTCTTATGTTGAAGTAATGCTTGTTTGTTTGAAGGCTTTGCAATCTATTTTTACTTTAAATACTTTATGTATTATTTAGTATTAACTGTTAAATTATAAAATATTTTTAGTATTAATTTAAATATATTACTAATATACTTATTTTTTTAATAGAGAAGCATTACATAAATATACTTTCTACCCAGTTACTTGATGGGTGTTGAACATGGAACCAATAATCAACGGGCCCTTGAAGCGGCTACCCAGAACTGAAGATTGATTAATCTATTCTGGGAAAGTGAGCTAATTGGGTAACTGGGTACCGATTGACTCCCCTAGAAAGGCAAGATAAGTTAGATACGAATCTTGATTCTAACTGAGGAAGATCAAACCTTTGACTGTTGAATCCTGGTTTTTGTGAGGGAGAAGAAACAAGTAAAGGAGGTTCCACGTTCTAACACCTTGAAAATCTATTTGAAAACCAGATGACCATAGCCACACCATCTGTCACATACTTATGATGGGAGAATATTTTGGCTGTGTGGTCGGTAGAAGAGACTTCTACCCCCATTAATTATACGATTTCTTTCTTTTCCCCTGCATTTATTTTCTAAATTGTGAGTACTTTCACAATTCTCTTGGTTGTAGTGGATCGTTCACATAAATCATTGAGCACTCTCTCTCGTCGGTCTTGATTGCAACAGTTGGAAACTTATGATGGGACAAAAATATGTAAAGATTGGCTTCACATAGTCAACCTGCATCTTTATTTGTCTTTGAGAAGAATATGTATATATAATATACATGCACAAATGCTCTAGAAAAACCTATATTACTCGAGTTCTATTCTAATGCTTTATTAATTCTTGATCATGCAAAATTTTGATGTTCTCATGGCAGATGATCCTATCGTTTGAACTACCTTTTGCTCTCATACCACTTCTCCAGTTTACCAGTAGCAAGACCAAAATGGGGATTTATGCTTACTCGGCTATGGTAAGAAATTTTATATTTTTTTGGAAGGTAAGTATAGCATTAGAAAAGAGAATGATAGAATGTACAAAAGGACCCTAAGATAGGTTAAGATTGGCTAAAAGCAGCCAAACAATACCAAAAATAAAACATTACAAAAGGTGATCAAATAGCTAGGAGCTTAGAGGAGGCTGCAATCTGCAATATTTGCTCTGTTTTGGTCGTTGTACGAAACAGCATACTGCACACTATGGCAGATTTTCTGAACAATAAGAAATTGCTTAGCCTGTCAGAGTTGCATGTGAAGTTAAGAAAACTATTTCAGATGGTTGATTAGTTTCAAAACTCAAAGGATTGATAGTATTGAATATTATTATATTGTGTTCACTTATGAATAGAGAAGATTTATTAATGGAAACCATGCAAACAAGGAGAAAATAATATTTATTTGCATACCAGTCCATATAAATATAAGTTAATGAGTGTGTTAATGACACCACATATACAAAACTTGAAGCTTTCTCTAGTGTAGTTGTACCAACATTTTGAGCACTAAGATCAGTTATATTTCAACTGGTATAATTGATTAAGTTATAGTGTTTTTTCATCCCCTCACCCATGTAGTCAACTGAACCATAAATTGTCACGCCCTGAATCCGAGATCTGGGATCTCAAGGATATTGAAGGAATGACCTTCAGATCCAAACAATGGATGCGGCCAAACCATATACACCATACCTATGGTCCATCAGAGTCGTAATAAATAACAGCGGAAGTCTCATAAAATTAAAACCATCATCATTTAATTACAAATTTAATTAAAATCTCCAAAAATAACTTAAACAAACCCATTGCCCACTTGGGTCAAAACTACACCATGTCCAAAATGAAATAAATATAAAATAACTGAGAACATCTCATAATATCAGCAATCAGCATGCCCACTTCATGTCCATTCCAGTTCTTCATCCTTGATGATAACCTGTTGCAAGTAGGTGTGAGCTTTGGAGGCTCAATAGAATAACCAAGAAACTATACTTCTAATTATTTCCACAGTCATATAATAACAAGTTACTCCATGCAAATACTATCATACAACACATACCTTACAATCCATTCTCATGATAATAATAAACACAATCAATCCTCTTATAAATAATAAATAGTAACTTTCTCACACACCATTAATCTCATACTCTTAATCATAGTAAATTATAACTTTCTCATGCATCATTAATCTCATCCTCATAATCACAGTAAACAATAACTTTCTCAGACACCACTGATCTCATACTCACATGAATGTAAACATCAATCAGCCACCAAACAGAACTCCAAATACCAACCACATAATCAGTAGTAACATATGAATATGGATATGCATCAAGCATATGATGAAATGACAAACACACACAAGAATGATAATGAAGATGAATGCATATGATGCATAATGTTCATGATGAGGAGTGTTAGGCATAGCCTAACCATGAAACTAACTCTCACATTTCCTTCAGGGAATTCTACCCAAGGAATGTGCTAACACATAAACTTGACCATTTCCTTTCAGGGATTGGAACCCAAAGGTAAGAAAACACTATAAAACATTTCCTTTTCGGGGATTATTGTCCATAGTAGAAACCACCCTCTTCCTTTCAGAGATTGAATACCCAAAGGCAAGAATAGCCATAAAACATTTCCTTTCAGGGGATTATTGCCCATGGTAGAAACCACCCTCTTCCTTTCAGGAATTGGATACCCAAAGGCAGGAATAGCCATAAAACATTTCTAACAGACACTCCTAGGAGTTGTGGAAAAACATCTTGTGATCACCCTGGGATCACTCTTAAACTCATACATATCAGTTGCTAGGACCACAAACAAAACACAAGCATATCACATGAAACTCATGTCCACAATCTACATACCTTATAAGCAACCATATCTCATATAAAACTTACACCATATACTCTCATAAACCAGAATACACCATATCATGTCACAGGATAACACAAACGGAGGCAATGAAGCCTATTGTTGCACAAACCACTACACACACTTCAATATGCAAAACATACAGCATACACAACCTCACCAGTTCAAGACCCAACTTTCCACAAAAATTGGTACATATTGGGCTTCGGTCCCTGGGTAGGGTCGACCGAACCCCTTCGGTCCCCCTTTCGGCCTCCCCCAACTTCAGTCCCTTTTCCAGTGATTTTTTATCACTTTTGTAATTTTCATTCGACCCCCAACTCAGCCGAACCTCGTATAAACTCCAAAAATTCATGAAAACTGACATTAATTCCTACCATTTATATTTTCACATAAAAACATTAACCAAACAACCGAAAACACTGATATCATGTTAACTTCATCATTTCTAGCATACTACACACCAAAGCATACATATATGTATAAATCTGAATATTAGGTCATATGATCACCAATTTTCACAGTACAAACACTCGTATCATTACACACAAACTCTATGCATTTTAAATCATTCCTACATTCATACTCAGCATCTTTCATGTTTGATCTAGGTCATCTTCATACATAATTTATTATATTCCTATGAAAATAACTAGAAGAACCATGGAATCTTACCTCTTTACCAAGCTTTTCTTTGCAGATTTTCCAGCAACCTAGATCACCCAACCTTCTTCCGGTAGTCTCCTCTTCTTCCTTAGCCTTTTCTCCTCTTCTGCTCCTTTCTTCTATTTTTTTCTTCTTTCTCATCTCTTCTTCTTCAGCAAAACCCAGAAATCTCAGATCTGGTTTTCTCTCTCCTTCTCTTGGTCGTGTGATACAAGGCAAGCTTCCTTTCACGCACGACCCCTACTTGGAAGGTAGTTGAGAGTTAGGGAAACTCTCCCTCTCTCCAATTCAATTACAGCACATTTGAACTCAACTGAAAAGACTAACTTGGCCCTACCTCTTTTCCATGGACCATACGACCAGGCCCATTCCATTTAATCCCATACGTTTGAGCCCACGGCCCTATTCTCCTGAAAGTTATAAAATTCATAAGTCTCCCCATTATTTCCATTATTATCATACAAGTCCCGAATAATCAAGTCTTATTACAATTAAGTCCTATTCTGAAATTTTAAGACCTTTAGTCTAATATAACACCCTTCACAATGGATTATATTATTAAATCATAATTGATCTATATTAATTATGACTTAAGGACAAGGGTCACTACATCATCGGTGGTATTCTCGTGGTTGATGGATCGATGTACACACTATGGCGCTTATCTCATATGGTCTGTTTGGTGATTTCTTTAGTAGATAAGTTGAACATCTCGTTCTCCTGTGTGGCTAGATATGTGTCATGTGCCAATGGTTTGGCTGATAGGTTTACTGAAGTTGGGGGTGGTGCATAGAGACTCACTCTATAGTGGTAACCTTACTGATGAGATGTTTGCTGATTCTATAGAGGGCAACATATTTTTATTGTATATTTCGTATTTTCTGTATTTGTTTTGCTTGCGTAGCATCTATCTTATACATTCTTTCATTCTTGTAATATTCTTTGTTATTCATCAAAACAAAAAAGCGCAACCATCCATTTTATGCTGCTTACATTCTGAACTTTTATATATCCTTACACACAATTGTTGGAAATTGAAGGTTGAGGATGTCATTTTGAAATTCAAAGAGTTGCATGTGAAGTTTGAAGTGGCACCTTCATCCATGTCTTATGAGAAGCTCATCACGTACTGTTGTGATTCACTTAAGGTATGACCGTCCACCTGAATATAGATGGTATAAGCCTTACCTTCTTCTTTTTTCTTTTCCAAAATTTTAAGCCTTTTTTTTTTGCCCTTTTAAAAACATTCTTTTGAATTCATTTTTTTTTGATTGGTAAGTAAAGTTTCTATTAAAAAGGCCTTGAGGCCAAAAAGCTATACAAAAAGTTTTATATACAAATTATGCAAACATTCTTCTGAATTCATTGGAAACGAGAACTTGATTTTTGCCTTGGGGACCTTATAATTTAAAATCTACAGTGTCATTTTACTATTTAATAGTTTGAAGAATCATTAACAGTAATTTTAGTATTAATGTAGGTACATGATGCCCTTGATGTAGTTGACCAAATGTGTCAAGCAGGTTTCACCTTATCTATTGAGATTTTCAATTTCATTTTACGTGCAAGTGAGGAGAGCTGCGAATATGATTTGGTATGCTGGACTCTTACCCTTTTTTTTTCTTTCTTTTCTTGTAAATCAAATGATATCAAGTATTTTCATTAACTTCTCATCATTGCAATGGTTACGACTCAATGGTTAAATCTACAACTTATATTGGTGTTCTTAAAAGTAGTTTCATAGGTTGTGTTTAAAGAAAAGCTAATAAAGGAAAGAACTTGAGGTGTTCTCTGAGGAAGCCGGGTCCATCCAAGTTTGGTGGCATATTTAGGATATATTTCTACATGCCTTCTTGGGACCTATAGGAGAGGGAATGTAGTGTGGGTGGAGATATGTGTTCTTGTAATAGGCTTGGGAGAGGCAAGATCTTAGGGATTCACATCTTTGGACGTAGAAGGGGATTCCTTCAAGGTAGTAATAGTATCATGGCTTTGGGAGTTATAACATTGCTCTAGAAGGCTTGCTTATTTTGTTCACCTGGATCCTTATTTGGCTAGTGAGCTGAACATCTTGTTCTCTCATGGGCCAATGTTAAGTAACGAGAGCTAGCCAAGATGTCAAGAGTGCACCTATTCTCGGGTATACCTTTGAAGGATATGTTTTTTTTTTTTGATCGGTAAATGTATGTTATGTAGTAATAATAAAGTAAGCTATACAAATATACAAAAACTGAAAACAGAAAGGAAAAGAAAAAGACAACAAAAACTGTAAATCTCAGCCATCCCACCAAAGACCCCATTGGATATTGAAATCCTCATATTTCATCCCCTCAAACTCCTTTT
>JAUPMG010081603.1:0-12835 GCA_031762675.1 Pachysandra terminalis | reverse complement strand
CTCTCTCTCTCTCTCTCTCTCTCTCTCTCTCTCTCTCTCTCTCTCTCTCTCTCTCTCTCTCTCTCCCTCTCCCTCTCCCTCTCCCTCTTCCATTTTTTCTTCTTCTCATGGATGGTAGCCAAGGATAAGATTCTAACACTAATCACTTATTCTATTTAAGGAAATTCTGCCTGTTCATGTTTTTCATGTGCTGAAGATCTCTGTTGGCCCACTTTTTTCATTGGTAGCATTTATATTTTTTATTAGCCAAAATGTTGTGTCAAGTTTTTGAAGGGACTATATTCTTAACTGCCATTTGATGGAATGTATATGGTGAAAGGTATTTTGGTCTGCCTTGTGAACGAATGATGTGGCCAAACCGGGCCATCCGCCTGATAAGGGACCCTCCAGATGGACTATATGGACAATTTAAACCCAAATAAATACTTATTTTGTCATGTGTAACGGTAACCATTGAATTCTTCAATATTTTAAGTTCTGCACAATAAAGATGTTAGATTTAATTGACCTTTTTGGCGTGTGGCAGGTACTAGTACCTGGCATTTAGTTTTGACCTTTTCACTTAATGATGATAAAATCCCCTTCCAACTTTATAAGTTACTATTTTTCTTTTCTCTTTTCTTTTCCTTTCTTTCTTTCTTTTTCCCCCTCCCTCTTTATAAAACCTTTATGCTATGTCATTGCATTGCACCCTTATGTAACAAAGACTTCATTTTACTTGTTTTAGAATTTTGCGGTACCAGAAGATCTTTCTGCATATGATGGCCTGGAGCTGCGGCTTAAAGGTGATGGACGCCGTTACAAGCTCATTGTCCGCATTAGCCCTGAGTGGGATACTGTGGGGTACACAGCAGGCTTTGACACTATTGAAGGTCAATGGCAGTCAGTAAGTGATACTATGTCTTCTTGAGATTCATTTAGTATTCTTTTCATAATGACCTGTATTTGAATATATTGGTAATACAATTTTTGCAGGTGCACATTCTGTTTTCTTCTTTAAGGCCCATATTTCGAGCACGGACTGTGTCAGACGCTCCACCTTTTGACCCTAGCAAGATTTCATCATTGCAGGCATGCTTCTATGTTCAGTTTTTTTTTTTCCAATGTATTCTTCTCTCTATGCTATAATGATGGCTGAAATTTTTGTTACAGCTCATGTTCAGCAAGTTTGAATATGATGGGAAACTGAATCCAACTTTTGTGGAAGGTGCATTTCAGCTTCCCTTATCAAGTATACGAGCATACCTAAAAGAACCAATCACTCCCAGGTTTAATTTTTCTTTTTCACTTCATGAAAATTGATCTTTGTGGAGCATATGTGCCTGCAAGTGATTAATCTGCTAGACATGCTTTTGTTTCTGAGCCTTTCGTATGGCTGCAACACTTGTAGGTTTGTACATGTAAGTTCAGCAGGAGTTACTCGACCTGACAGGCCTGGACTCGATTTAAGTAAACAACCTCCTGCTGTCCGCTTGAATAAGGAGCTGGGCTTTATCCTTACATTCAAGTTGAAGGTTTTCTACCGTCCCTTTACATTTTGTTACTTTCAATTAGGATAAGAAATCCATTTGCTATTCGGAGGAAGAGTGAACACCTTCTTGAATGTTCCCGAATGGATTTTTACAAAAATGAGAATGCTTGATTCCGCAACTGGTGTGTTTAAATGGAAAACTGAACCAAGCATCATTCAGAAGATGATATTGCCCATGAAATTTCCTTCTTGGGAAAAGTTAACCTAATTGTTCTCAAATTGATTTATAGAGATTGCCAACTGTTATCCATCCCTCTTATGAAGTGGCTTTGATTGCATACCACCCAGTGGGATTTATCCAAACATGTCTCAATGTTTCAGTATTGTCTATTGAAAATATGGTATTTAGCTATTAAATTATGAGGGATTCCCGGAAACCTAGAATTGCATCTCTTTATATACCTCCATTGTATCATAGTTCGGTTTACAATTTGAGCTGAGATATGTAATCAATAACAAAAAGAAAATCCATTATCCCAACCAGTTGGGCTCAGCAACGTGAATTATGTTCCTCCATCCCAATCTGTCAAAAACCATATTTTCATTCAGATTATTATATTTGAATAATTTCTGACCGACTCCATCCATGTTCTTTTTGGTCTTACCTCTTGCCCTTTAGAACCTTCAATCTGCATCCCCTCGCACATACTCACAGGCACCTCTCTAGGTCTTCATTTTACATGCGTAACCGTCTTACTTGTTTTCCTTTATCTCCTACTTGGGCTACTTTTAGAAACTCTTTGGATATATTAATTCCTTACCCATCTTCTCCAGTTTCTCTGCACTCCCTCTTCTATGGAAGCATTCATTTTCTTTAGCAACTTCTCTAAGACTAATAGATTGGCAACTTCTCTAACAAAGAAGCTTGCTGGTGGCTTATTTAAGAAGGAATATTTAAGTCAAAAGACCTAAATAACTTTCTTAAATCTATTTGCAATCATATTTTTACTGCATATACTTTCTGTACTTTAAGTCGTAAAGATTTAAACTAGTCCTCTTTATATTAACTTAATGATAAAAGTAGCTCTAAGGATATTTTAAAATATAATATCAGTATTTAAATTACCCAAATCAATTTACTGTACCAAGAAAATAGTAATTTATAATTTTATTTTTTGCAATTTAAAATTGTCTCGTTGTTATTACCTATCACATTTTTATGTCATAGCTGAATATATAATATTACAAATTATTTAAATATTTTCTGATTCTCAAGATCCTATTTTTTGGGTTTTGTTGTATCTATCACCTTGTGTCCGTGTCGGACTTCAACACTAGGTCGGATTGGGATCATTCCCAGTGATCCTGAGTTGGATCGACGATCCATATCAGGATCGGACTATTCATGGTTGGTCCAATTAAGGTGTCAAAAGAATAATAAAATTAATAAATTATTTGTCTTGGCCGATCTGTTTCAACTCGGTCAAGTTGGATTGGACGATTCGAGCAATTCAGACTGAGTATTACTGTTTGATCGAGTATATGTATCGCGTCTCAGAAGGAATCAATCCCGAGTTGGATCTGATGATACTTTAAACTATGCATGCACCTATGTAGGATAGCTTAGGTGGAATATGTCGATCACATGACACTCCAGAAGGTGAACACCGCCCTCCCTTAAGTAATTCAAGTTGAGGGTCTTGTTTGACAAACAAACATTTATAAGAATCACATAAAATTTTAGGGCTTGTTTGGCATTGCTTCCTAAAAAGAAGAAGTGATTCCTTTAGAATTGATTCTTGCAAAGCACTTAATAAAAACCACCTCAGATGAAAAGATTGGCAGATGCCTATTTAAGAAGTTCTTTTAGGTCTAGAAGATAAGAAGAGGCAAAATGCGTATTATAGATAACATTATTAAAATAGTCTCAACAAAAATGTCGCTCAGCTGACCAAATTGATTCCTGCAAAACCAATTTGGAGAAGCAGGGAGTCGACTGGGAATCAACATCTTGGTGAAGCGCTTCATTTGGAATTGCTTATTAGGCGTGTTTACCAAACGCTTAAGGTGTATGGTTAAAGCACTTCTAGGCCTGGGAATCACCTCCAGAGCCCAAAGAAGCAATGTGAAACGCGCCCTTATTCTCTTTTAAACTCCTATAAAGCTCAAGGTTCCAGGGATCAAATTGATTATCATCTTGCTTGTTGAAGATCACCCTTTGGTGGAGATAAGTTGAACTTTGGAGCGCATAATGAGGAAGATTTATTTATTTATTTTTCTTTTTTCTCTATTCTGTCACAATAAAGATTGCTGGTGCTGAAGTCAAAGTTATTTCAATGGTATTAATGGACATGGATCTGCATGATTCTTTAGTATTATCAGGAAAATGTGTCATACCTGATGCGCAATGAAATAAAGCAGTTGTCCAGAAGACAAGAGTCTGTGATCAAGTATTAAACATCAAGATTCTCAACAGTCGATGTCCAATTCAATATATGGATATCTACATATATGGCATGAAGGAAAAAAGAATAGACTTGGTCAAAATACCTATCATGTAGGATCCCTTTTACTGCTTGAAAATGATATCCATTACACAAGGGCTGAGTGTCCTGACTAATTGAAAAGGTCCTTTTAAATAGGTTGTTCTACTTTTGAGTATATTTTAATTTTTGCTGAAGAATTTTACCTTGTTTTAAATGAGTATGAATTTCTATTATTTTAGTAATAGAGTCCAATCATTTTCTAAATGCATTGCAATAATATTATAATTAAAATAGTTTGTTGTTAACCAACATTATGTTTATATATTTATTCTTATAGATGCGCAGATGCTTCTATGGATATATCACTTTGTTTAATATGAGCCGACTGGTTAGAAAGTGAACACATTTATGGTTCCTCACTCCTCCCCTCTATTTTGGTTATTATTATTATAATTATCTTACCTGAAGGAATATGTAAACAGGGAGAAGACTTGATACGGGAAAGTGGAATTCCATTTGCTATTATAAGGCCTTGTGCATTAACCGAGGAGCCTGCTGGAGCTGATCTCATTTTTGACCAGGGTGACAACATTACGGTATTCATGTTCATCATGGCATTTGCTCATGTTTTGCACTTTCTCTTTGCTCCTACATGCAAATATGTTCAAGAAGTTATTATCTATTAGCACGATTTTGACTTCTATAATTTCATTTTTCCATCTCAGACAATAGCTCTTGGGTTTAACTTCTGGTTTCTGACTGAAAGATATCCTATTTCCTGACAACTGCAGGGGAAGATATCAAGGGAAGAGATTGCACGTATATGTGTTGCTGCTCTGGAAAGCCCATATGCATGTGAGAAAACATTTGAGGTTAGATTCTGTACCTTTCACCATTTTTACGTCGATAAAGTATATAATTTAGTGATAAATGTATATAGTTGTGCACCCTATCTTGGCATTTATAATAGATTTTACTAGTTTTATAACAAGTATCACATCAAGTGTGAGTATAGACTGTAACTGTATTTGTTTAGTTGTATTGTGTTTTTTTGAATAGAAGTTGTATTGTGTTTTGTTGATCAATATGCACTATTATACTTTAGTGTTGGTGTTTGAGCGGTGAACGATTATACTGTTTGTATTTGGGATTTTAGTAGCTACCTTGCATCATGCATGGAAATATCATATGCATCTAAGGAGGTTTTTCAGTGTATGTTATTTGCAAACAATATGGTATTAGAGAACCAGAGTAGGGGGCAAGTAAATCTGTAAATGCGAAAATAGAATTATAGAGGGATACCTCGGATTAAAAGGTTTCAAAATAAGTTAATTAGGATGTAGTATAATGGGAATGAGAATTAAGCACTGGTAAGAATTGAGAACCAGAAGATTCTCAAGAGTGACACTTCTAATTTCTTGGATCAATTATCTAAAAAAGGGAGATGTTTAGTACAATTTTGCACATAGAATTAGATTTGAATGATTTAAGTGGAGAGATGCTCTATGAGTGTTACATGAGCGAGGTATTCATATTCTACTTAAATTTTATAAGATGACTATCATTCCTGCTATGATGTATGGAGTAGATTTTTGGTCAATCATGAAGCAACACATTCATAGGATCAGAAAAGCTGAGATGGGGATGTTAAGATGGATGTATAAATAGAAAAATAAAGAAACTTATCAAAAAAATAAAAAAATAGAAAAATAAAGAAAGGGCAAGTCCTGAACAGATTTGACAGAATCTAGGAGTAGCCCATTGAGATTGTTGAGACATGTAAAATGGAGACCTATGGTGATGCCTTGTGAGAAGGTGTAAGATGGTGAAAGTTGAGTGATCTAAAAGGACTAGAGTAAGACTGGTAAGGACCTGGAAGGAGTAGTACAAAATGGTTTTAAGACATTCTGGCTAAAGATTTGCTTTTTGAATGATTGGATTGGCAGAATAGAAGTCCTGTGCGTTTTGTTGTTTGTTCTTGAGTGTATCTATTTTAACTTCTATCATACATTTCTCTAATTGAAAATTATGGAGCATATTAGTATTAAAATAAGTAATGTTCGTGTACTTTGATGAGATAATCTGAACTAGGAAATCTCAAAGACCTATGTTTTCTTACCTATGGTTTGCTCCCGCTCCTGATTTCTTTTCTCATTTTTGTGCAAAATAGGATTGATTATTTTGCAAAACAGAAAAGCTCAAGAGAGTTTCCAATTTCAATTGTTATCTACTCAGACATTTCTTAGTCCAGGAGTCTGCATGCAAAACTACTAATTGCAGTTTGGCACTTTATTAGTTATTATGAAAAATGTTAGTGTTGTCCTTCTGATGCCATGTTATTACATTGCTTAATTCCCTGTGGTTGTTTGGACGCAAAGGAATAAAAAATTTCAATCCTTCAAAAAAAATCCAAACCTCTCCATCATTAGAATCTGCTATCCTAATAATGCCGGGAAAATATTCTAGTCATAGATACCTGCTTGTGCTTCTGAAAGTTCTATTGTTCTAGTGCATCATTCATAATACTTTTTCCAGTTGTTCGCAATATGAATTTCCCAATGAATGGTTGAACCTTGTATCCACTTTACTTATAAGTTAGGCTAAAGTGGAGGATGCTGTAATATATGCTAGATTGTTTTTTATTCTTGAGCTGAAACATGTCTCCTCTTGTGGTAGATGGACGCCTACAAGGCTACAACCTTCTGTGGATTAATCATATGCTTCTTTTTATTTGCAGGTTAAAAGTGTCATTCCATTCAGTGAGCCGTTCACAGTGGACCCTGCAAATCCTCCCCCCGAGAAGGACTACAACTTATACTTCAAAACTTTGAAGGATGGGATTACAGGGAAAGAAGTCTTGGAACAGAGCCCTATGTTGGTTTGATGCCAGTGCATTACGGATACATTTTTGACGTTATAATTTGTGAGTACAAGAGAGGAGTTTAAATCTGTTTGTAATTGCAGATTTTTGCAATTCATATGTTTCTTTTAAGGAAAAAGATCTAGTGAAGAGAGGAGTTTTAATGAATTGCAGATTTTTGCAATTCATTTTTGACGTTATAATTTGTGAGTACAAGAGAGGAGTTTAAATCTGTTTGTAATTGCAGATTTTTGCAATTCATATGTTTCTTTTAAGGAAAAAGATCTAGTGAAGAGAAGGTTATTACTCTTCATCGATGCCTATCCCACAGACCTTATTTAGAATTTGTGACTGGATGCAAGGCATTTTGCTTGGCCTTGACATTTTAAAAGGATCAAAGTGATCTAACACTCCTTTGATCAGGAACACAAAAGCTTCTTATTCAGTCAAAACACCGGTTAGCTCAACTGGCAGGCTCTCCAGCTCAGGAACTAGAGGTCCCAGGTTCGGGTCCCCGGGGCTTACCTGATATATGGTCCTTGTGAGTGAGGTCATCTATCCGGGGTTTACCCTGTCCCCACTAAGTGGGTCGGGGGTTCCCCGTCACCCAAAAAAAAAAAAAAATCTAAATCTAGTTTTTTTTTTTCTTCCTGATCACTAATATTAAAAATCCTTTATCCTATTCTTGCAGGAATACTGTAGGCATGAGAAAGGAGGATTTCTAAAGAAACTGGAAGATGGTGAAATGAAACATAGCATATCTGGTGTCTTCAACGGAGCCAATGAGTATATTAAAAAATATTTCCAACTCAAGTAAATTGCACACGACTGCGTCACACATGCAATAATAGTTATCAGTTGCTTCTCATATGTCTTGCATTTGTACATGCCATTCGTATATAAGCATATAGGTGAGACAGGCATTATACTTGCTTCGAAAATCTCGTGAAGTCTTGCTTCAAATTCTGTAGAACTCATTTTAGGTTGATATAGTTACAAGATAAGACACTGGAATTCATTGTGAAGTGCTTGTTGATATTCAATTATAGGGTTTATATGCACACTTTCATACTCCAAAATGTAAGGATCATATCCTTTCTATAGTACCACTTTTTACCATTGGTTCTGTTTATGCTTAAAAAGTATCATAGTAAGTATAGATAAAACTAGAAGTTCGATAATTGCTAATTCCATATTTCATTATAAAAGGCGGTTTGTTTCCTTTCCTAGAACAAGGTTTGATCGGTCAATGAACTCCAAGTTTTCACATAATAGACGAATACAGTATTCCTCGCCCTTTCTTTGGAATTTATTTCTTTCTAAGTTTCCTTCACAAACTTACAAGGGCAAGCTTCCAATAACTTGCCTAAATTTTGTTAGTTCGTTTGGGTTGTGTTGAGTAAGTTGGAAAAGGATAGGAAGGAAAGTAAAAGAGTGCTTTCCTTTCACTTCGGTATACCATATGATTTGTCAAAGTCTCAATTCATTTATTAGGGGATGTTCGATTTTATAAAATTAACAAAAGTTATTAATGTCTCAAATCTTGGTTTTATGTCAACTTGATAGACTAATAAGTAATGATGTAACTTATCACCGTGCGCGTAGATCAGATGGTACAGGTCCGTTCTAGCTTAACCAAGGTCTCAAGTTCGAGTCTTGGGAATGCAACTGCGCTATGTGGGAGAGCTTTACCGCCTTCGTGGTCCATCCCGGCTCGAATTCGGATTTAGTAGGAGCCATGTGGTTTTCGGACACCGGGTGGTTCAGACCAAAAAAAAAGTAATGATGTAACTTAAGATCCACTATATCATCTCTTTATGGTGACGTAGCGTTCTTACCAAAAATGATTATCTTAAGTATCAACAACTTTTAAATTTTCTCCATTTGTTTCAAAAGAACTCTGGTGACTTTTGACGATTTTTTTATGGGTTCTCAAATATTTCGATAAAATTGATTAAGTTATCAAAGAAAGACAAGATATGTTGTAAGTTAGGTTGAAATGTTGGAAAGTAATCTTTGCATATCTTGACTTTTTTTTGGTTAAATTTCAATCTTTTGGGGAGAAAAGTTTTGATTCTAAAAGAAAAAAAAAATTCAAATTATTTTCTTTCTAAACCTCTATGTCACATGGTTTTAAGAATCAGTCCGGATCGGCCAGGATCGGTCCAATCCTAAGCCATGATACAAATTATCAAGTGGCTTTGGATCGGACCGATCCGGTCCAATTCAATTTTTTTCAATTGGCATTGGATTGGATCGATTTGAGCGATATCGATATAAATCGGCTGATCTGGACCGATCCGATGACTGGATTGGACTAATCCAATTTTTTTTTCTTTTTTTTGGAGGACGATCCAAAACTTGGATCGGATCAGGATTAGCCGATCCAATACCAGATCGGCCCAGTCCCGTCCGATCCATGATCCCGAGAAGAAAAACCTTGCTATGTCCAACTCCTTCCTTCTTCAACCAAACAAGAGAAATTATCGTAGTATTTTT
The DNA here is from genome assembly GCA_031762675.1 of Pachysandra terminalis. Taxonomy (NCBI): domain Eukaryota; kingdom Viridiplantae; phylum Streptophyta; class Magnoliopsida; order Buxales; family Buxaceae; genus Pachysandra; species Pachysandra terminalis. The sequence goes on along the minus strand of JAUPMG010081603.1, from coordinate 3,519 downwards.
TTTTCCTCTCAAAATCTGAGGCTCTAAACATAGTATAATAGCCTTTTTAGAAGTCTAGATTGGTAGCATGTATTATGTATACATATAAAATGCTGCACAGCAAACTCTATTTCTTCTCTTAAAAAGTAGGGCCCCCATGTGTATGGTTCTCGCCTGTATTCCTGTGGGTCCCGCTTTTATAGAGATGCAATAGGTTTAAAAGTAAAAGATGCAATAGGGTTGGGCAACAGGGATTGCGGGAACAGATGATTTCAGCTCGGAACCGCGTGTGTGGACCATACGTCGAGGCAAAACAATTGCCTGAATCGTCGCCGATTTTGATTCGTTGTGACCAATTCATTTCATTTCCGAATTTGCCCACACTCTTCTCCAAAAATTTTCACTTGAAAGGGCGTTATTATCTAACTGCAATGATATTCCTTCACCAAACTACTTAGGTCAGTAAGAACACGTTTTCATACAGGTATTTCCTTTAAAACGCGTTTTTTTTTTTTACAAGTGAGGGTCATAATGTACAAAATGTAAGTTTGTACGGAGCATTGTTGCACCGTCTGATCTTGTGGAGGGTTCCGCACTCTCTAGTCTTTTGCTGGATAAAATCTCGTGCTCGCACCTGATTTCATCATCACATGGATGGTGTAGTATATTATTCTATGTTGACACAGTAGAGCTGCCAATGAGTGGAGTTAGGTCCGCTCTGACTCGGGTTAGGGTTTGAGTTCGGCTCGTTTGAGCCGAGCTTGAGCTCTAAAATTAGGCTCGCGAGTCAAGTCTGAGCCTGAAAAAAAGCTCATTATTTTAACGAGCTTAGCCGAGTTTGGATAGGTTCGACTCGGTTAAAACTCGGCTCGATTTGTATATGTGATTATACATTCATATTCTTATATCTTGTATTATGTATTAATATTAAACACATGCTAACATATTATATTACATATAATAACAGTTATCAACTATAATATTAATACATTTGTATTAATCTAAGCTTTTTTACGACGTCGATATTTTATAAGTCGAATTTTTTGCAAGCCGAGTTGGGCAAAACTCGGCTCAACTCGCAGCCTAAAAACTTTTAACGAGCTTAAGCTTTGCTAGCGATTTAACTTTGTTAGAGATTTACGAGCCTGAGCTGGGCACAGCGCGGCTCGGTTCGTTTACAGCCCTAATTGACAGCATAAAATAAAAAAGCAAAAGAAAACATAATGCATGTGCTCTCTCTCACGAGTCATTACCATTCGGCGTTCCTCTTTTATTTTTTTCTTATTTTCATATGGAAGAGCTTTTCTGTAATAAATGTACAAATTCAGGGGCTTTTTCGTCATATAACCCTATCTTGCAAAAACCATACATTCATCGACGGAAGGTTAACATTCCCTTCAACAACACCAAAAAACTTGCAAAACAGAAGATTAAAACAACCCCACAAGAGAAAAAAAAAAAAAAATCTTTTGGTTTGAATCCAAAGATCAAACCCTCTCTCTCTCTCTACCTATCTGAAGAGCTAAAATGAGAAAATTTTGGTGGTGCAACCCCATAGATTGAAACAAACCTTGTGTCTCCGACCATGTCGAGTGTTCACAGACTTCTTGAGCTTCTCTACCATTTCATGTTCAGTACAAATATCACCAGGTGAGCTCAAGAAAACGTTTCGTCGAACCGGTGGCGACCATAATCCACTCTGCTCATAATCGAAGCCGAATTCTGATAAATCAGAGAATTTCCCGAGAAGTCGGTCCGACACCGATTTCGAAACCATTTGGATCTTTGGAGAGGGTGTTTCCGGCAGGGAAGAAGAAGAAGATGATGTGGATGGAGATGGGATTTCAGGCATGGACACTAGGACCGACAGTGATAGATATATGATATAAACGAATAGCTAAATGTATGGTAAACAAGAGAAAATATACAAGAAGCTTGGGATAGATGAGAGGGAGAGAGAACAATTTTGGAGGTTTTCGAGAAAATATTGAGGTTGGGAAGTAGTGATAAATGATAAAGACGTGTATGGTTGTATGAAATCAAGGAAAGGAGGTGGGTAGGATGATTAGAGGTTTCGATTTGGTTTGGTCTTTTGAGTATTAGAAGGTAATTAAGAGGATTCCTTTGGGCACCGTTTGCAAGCCAAGGGTATGTTAGAAAGTTAGTTGGGATACTACTATGCCGGTAAGTAAATTGTTGGAAAATGGAATTTAATTTTCTTGGAACCATTTGGTTGTTTCAGGAAACCGTGTGATTGAGATAGAGTGGGAAAAGTTTTTCATCCGCCTATTTTAGCCTTCATTGTATTAAGTGTAAGAGGAAAGAAGTTTAATTTGGTGGTAAAGGGTAAGATGGAGAATATGTTCTTTTTCTCACCTTTTTCAATTTTTTTTTTTCATAAATTTCTCTCTTTTATTGAAAATCAAAATGAGTCATTTTTCTACAATCAAAAGAGTTTGACAAAAATATTTTTTATGTGACTTACATTTTTCAGATATCCAAACACTTATATTATATAAAAAAAAAAAGAGGACTTTGTTTTTTTTTCCAACAAAATCCGACTGTACAAACGGAGCCTTGGTATTTATAGGAAGATACCCATTTGGAAAGCTTGCTTTTTGGTGGCCATGAATGAGGACCCATCAACATAATCTGTGCAGCCTACCTCGTAGATTCTGATTGGACGGTTGTGATCAAATGGTTGGCGGAACTAATCATTCAAAATATCCTTTTTAATTACTTGAAATATGGATGGTGACTTTGCTCTTTATGGTATCCCATAGATACTTGAAATATGGATGGTGACTTTGCTCTTTATGGTATCCCATAGATGCTCCAACAGCTAAGGGCCAACGTAGAAAAAGTTATAATGGGGATGGGAGAGAGATAGAAGAAGAAGAAGACTGTGATTGTGGTTGTATTGCATGTGTAATGGGATTCGTCCATTTTATATTCTATTTTTAGGGTATCTGTCCTAATAAATAGTTTTGGAAGGTTAATCAGACTGCTATGAATAAATGTCGGTCACTGATTTATCTTCGAGTTTTTGTGAGATTGATGCTTCTTTCCAAGAATATGGGATGTCTCCAAAGACATTTCAAGACTATAAGATTGGGATTTTGGGATTTCAGTAGGGCTAGAGATTTGAGTTCGGCCCGTTGAGCCCGCCCAAATTAAACTAGGCTTAAGCTTGGTTTTTGGGCCCGCGTGTTTATCAAGTCCGGTTTTATAGAAGCCCAAAATATTTAGGATCGGGCTTGAGTTAGGCTTGTATAAGCTCGACCCAGTCCGGCCCGGTTTTAATTACCATGCATTAGGTTTAACATATTTAAGGTTATTTCATCACATCCCTAATTGATTTTATGATTTTGTTTTGTATTTTTTATTAAAAGTATGAAGAATATGTAACCAAATTTGTAAATATAGATAAATATGAAGATTGTAACTATTTTTTATTAATAAAATAAGAAAATAATAATAATAATAATAATAATAATAATAATAATAATAATAATAATAATAATAATAATAATAATAATA
>JAUPMG010081592.1:0-12835 GCA_031762675.1 Pachysandra terminalis | reverse complement strand
ACAATATATATATATAAATAATTATAATTCTTTTATCATATATATATATATATATATATATATATATATATATATATATATATATCCTTATGTGCATTATTATAGTTTAGAATTATTGGAATGTGTCTCATGTGTTTACTTGATGAATATGATGCGTGTGAGCATGATATACTATGTTGTATGAATTGCATTTAGTAATTAGATATTAATCTATATGTGGGCATTGTGACTTTGATTAAGTCCAATGAGTTTGACTTGATACTTGGATTCCGATGAGGAATTGCTAGATATGATTCTAGTTGAGGTGATAGTGGAAAAACTAGATACTTCTCTTGGTTTGTGTGTGGGAAGATGTCCTGTCCATGATGGGACTGTTATTTTGTTTTCGCCTAAGGTGAGATATAGGCCTTGTATGGGTATCTCAAGAGACTTGTGGTAAGATGATAGGTGAGGGAGTGCACTTCCCAATAGCCGAATCATATGAGTTAATTATATTGGTAGTCTTTACCTAAGTTATCTTCCGAAGATGCTTGGATGTGTTCCGCTGACAAAATAGAAAATGGGGAATCGTATCTCAAGGGCCTAGAGTCCTCGAAACTATGATGTACAAGTAGAATACCTTCAGCTCACTGTAGGGCTGGTTGGTCGTCAGGCATGTCATACACTGTAGTGGTACCTAACAACATGCATTGCATTTCATATTCTTGTGCTTGTTATTGTGTGATAGTCTTGTGTATGATGCAAATTGACTTGCATGTAATCATATAGAATTAGGCATATTAATATAGGAGACCAAGTTGTGTGGACTTACCCAAATACAAAGTGAGATCGGAGAGAACTGCATTATGTGGTGCGTGTGTATTGCTCAAATCTATGAGATATTACTCATATTTTCTTCGGTTATTATATCATATTATTATTTTCTCCTAACCTGTGTTTTTGTAGTGACCCTACCATTTAATTTAATGATTAAATGGTAGTTAATACTATTTAAAACCTTAGGATTTAATTGATATTAAAGGGGGATGGATTAGACCTTTTGCGAATATGAAAAGTTGGTGTTAATTCGTGTTATTTATGTGAAATAGGTGGACTGGGCTTGGACCCAACTCAATGAGATCAATTGGACAAGTGGGCCGGCCGAATAAGCCCATTGGGCAAAGGTAAGGGCATTTAGGTCTTTTAGTATGTAATTTGAATTAGAGAGATTGATTGCGTAACTTCTCACTAACTCACGTAACATCAACGGGGGAGAGAGAAAACACCTTTGTCTCACACGATCAAACAAAGGAAGAGAAGGAGAAAAGCTTTGTGATGAAAAATTGGGTTTGAAGGAAGAAGAAGAAGGAAAAAGAGGAACCGGTGAATCTAGTAGCTGGAAATTTCAGAGAATCGATCTAAGGAAAACGTGGTAGGGATTCCTTCGTTTCTACGGAAAATACATTTGTGCATCTTAATCAATGCTATAGTTATAGTTGGATGCATGATCTTTGGAATGTAAAGCATGATAGGCTAGAAATCTAGTAGAACAATAATGAATGAATTCCATGATGTTTGTGAGTTGATTTACATGTCTAAACTTGTGCTTGCAGTGTTTTTGGTGTTCTTACATATTCATGCAAAGCATGTATAAATTCTGAGATCTATATTGTATATTGATTGATTAGTAGTTTAAATCTGATATATGAACTAGGTTTTATACTTGTGAGGTATTGATCACATATACATGGTATAAAGATTGAAAAATGGAGGTTGGAACCTTAGAAATTCATATTTGGGTTATAGGCACGAAGCCCTAGGAAAGAAAAACCCAGAATTGGCTGAATTGCTCGTTCGGTAGGACTCTCGGTAGATACCGAGCCATCTATCGAAAATCCCCAGAATTGCAAGCTCTCGGGACATTCTACCGAGTCTCGGTAGATGACCTACCGAGAAGCTCGGCAAGACCCTCGACAGGTACTGAGGATCTACCGAGGTCCAAATGGTTTGAAAATTTAGGGGAGGATCCCTAGATGAGTTGTACACTCGCCTATGTAGTTGGTTTGTGTGCAAACGACTTAGATTTTCTCGAATCTTGAAAAGTATAGAGGAAGGTCCTAAAATCAGGATTATAGGACAGTTTTGGATGGAATATGAGGTGACATCGACTCTAACGATTTGGATATGATTATGACATCCAATGTTTGACTTATGTTTAACTTGTGTTTGACTATGATGACAATGAGTTGTATGTTGTATGAGGGTACTGGATGTATCCATACCTATGATTGTTGTTGGTGATTGACTGATTGTATGAACTGTGTAATGATCTTGGATGGGTGTATTCCACCATGGGTGAAAGTCCCTAAAGAAAAGGTTTGTACAAGTGTATTTCCACCGTAGGTGCAAGTCCCTAAAGGAAAGGTTTGGTTACAGGTGAGTTTCCACCGTGGATGCAAGTCCCTAAACAGAATGTGAGTATACTTGTGTATTCCACCGTGAGTGCAAGTCTCTTAAGGAATAAGAATGGTGGCATTCCTCCGTGGGTGCAAGTCCCTAAAAGAATGGGTTACTAATACAAGTGTGTTTCCACCGTGGGTGCAATCCCTAAAGGAATGGTATAGGTGGTTTCCTCCGTTGGTGAAAGTCCCTAAAAGAATGGTTGTTACTGGTGTATTCCACCGTGAGTGCAAGTCTATTAAGGAATAGGAATTATGGCTTCTACTGTGGGTGCATGTCCCTAAAAGGATGGGTCGTATGATTGTGAGTTGGATTGAGCACGTGATCGGGCTAGGCCTGATTACACCTGCATTGCATTGCACTTCATCTCCTTCATAGTTGCATCATACACTTGCATTGCATTGCACATGATAATTGAGTGATTATGGTGCATTATCATTTGTGACTTGTTTGAATAGATTGTGATTGTCATTGAGTTGCATTGGTCGTAGCAAGGTGGTACCTTGTGGATATTGGTCGTAGCAAGGTCGACTTTGTGGATGATTGGTTATAGCATGGTGGGACCATGTGGTTGTGTGTAAGCATAGTGAGACTATGTGTATAATATGTGATATGTGTTATGTGGTTGATTGGCCGTAGCATGGTGGGACCATGTGGTGCTTGTTTGTAACATAATGAGACTATGTACTTGATATGACATTGTTGTTTGTGTTGCATGGTGGGACCAAGTGTATGATATGATTGTTGTTTGTGTTACATGGTGGGACCAAGTGTATGATATGATTGTTGTGGAACATAGTGGGACTATGTATATTCTGTGTAGATATGATGAGATCAAGTGGGACTATGGACTTCGTGAACTGTGAACTTGAGATGATATGATTAAATGTATGGTTTTCCATGTGTAAAGAGGTTGCATATGATGACTGTGATATACATACTTATTATGTGAATTTTAATATGATGATAAGTATGATACACATATGATTGTGATAGTATGTGATGGTTGAAATGAATGAAATAAATTGTATTGTTATGCATGTGTAAAAGTAATTACTGTAGTTCGTTGAATTTCTCTACTAGGCTTTGGCTGACCGTTAACTCTATAGGAAATCAGTACGTTTGACCCTGACTGGCTAGAGAGGAGACTTTTGCTTTTGAGATGCTTTGCTATGAGACTTGATACATTACTCATTTCAGTTTTTATTTGGTTTGACCCCGTGTGGGCAGAAACATGTAATGATGTTATTTCATTTAACATTGTGGGTGATAGCTCGACATACTTTTAGTTGAGCTTTGGTTTGGTTTTATTTATGTTAGACTTCCGCTGTTGATTGTATTGTTGAGACTCTGAATCAACCACGATTGGGTTGATTATGTGGTTGGTTATCTGTATCTACGTGGTGGATCCGAAGGCCATTTCCTTGGAGTCCTCGAGATCCCTTATCTCGGATTTGGGGCTTGACAGTTTTTGAGTAAATACCCTAATTTGAAGGGCTTACTCATCCGAGCTTTCAGCTTATATTGTTGTTATTAATATTTTTAGTTATTAGATGAATTCTACTGAAGAGAGTTGCTATATGGGAACTACAGGAATAGAATATGATATGTTAGATTTTAGATTAATTTCAGTTCATTATAGAAACAGATTGTAAGTTTTATTAATATTTATTAGAATTATTATATTATTATTTCCGCTTATGTTCTATATTGCTTATCCACTCCCATTGTGTTGGGGTGAGAGTTGCATCTTTCAACCTTTTGGGTATCCCAAGGATCTCTTTAGGTTTGGGATGTGATAAAGATACAAATGAAAAAGTGCCCAAGACAGGAAAAGGTACCAAGTGCCCTAGTTGGAAGTATTATGTAAAGAAATACATGTCCAAGGTGATCTACTAGAGTTGTAATAAGTTCAGATACTTCGCTCATGATTGCACTGAGCAAAATAAGGTACGAACTAACTCAACATCTTGCTTATACCGCATAGTTTACACTAAGGTCTTGATTTCTCGTTTTAGTCATGGTTGGATTGTAGATTCTGAAGCAAGCAGACACATAGACAGAGATAGAGATGGGTTTGTGGGCTACAACCAGATACTAATAGGGAGTTAGAAGGTACACATGGAGAACAATATTAGCATGGATGTGCTAGTAGTCGGCACGTATCTGCTAATGACGCAATAGAACAACGCATTGTTGATTCATGATGTACTTTAAGCACCTAGAATTCATCCCAGTCTCGTAGTAGTAGTGGAGTTACTTAGACTAGTTTTTTTTTTTTTTTGCTATTTTTAGTGGAGATTGTGCTTCTATTTCTTTAGAGTCAGTTTTCTATGGTTGTGAATTTATTTCTGATGAGTTGTTCATACTGGATATTTAAAATTATAGTAATTATTATTTGGTTTCTTATTTGACTTCCAATAATGGTGATGCTATTATTTATGATACATTGAGATGGCATGTTAGACTAAGCCACTTGGGGCTAGAGAGGATGGATAAATTGGATCGAGCAGGTCTATTATGATCTCTTGCCAAGGTTCAATTACCCATGTATGAGCATTGTTTGGCTGGTAAGCCATGTAAGAAACCATTCAGTAAGGCAGTGAGCTCATACACACCTTTAGAGTTAATCCATTCTGACATTGCAGACCAATTAATGTTAGGAATCGACATGGAGAGTCTTATTTCATCACATTTATAGATGATTATACGTGATTTGGTTATGTGTATTTGATTTCCCATAAATCTAAAGCATTAGATTGTTTAGATGATTCATGAATGAATTGAGAACCAATTGGATCGACACATTAAGTGTCTCCGTACCGATAGAGGTCGCGAGTATTTACCGGATTGATTCCTTGAGTTAAGTGAAGTAAAAGGAATTTGTAGGTAATTTGCGATCCCTAGTATAACATAACAAAATCGTGTTGCAGAGAGAGAGATAGAGAGAGAGAAAGAGCGAGAGAGAGAGAGAGAGAGAGAGAGAGAGAGAGAGAAATGTACTTTGCTAGACATAGTGAGGTAGATGATTGCACATGTGAACCTACCCATTAGTTTTTAGGGAGACACACTTATGACTGCTACCTACATCCTGAACCGTGTGCTTACAAAGTCAATTCCTAGCACACCATACCAATTATGGACATGCATGGCACCTAACCTAACTCATATGAGACTGTGGGGGTTGACATTCTCATGTGCCTTCCCACTAGATGGAAAATCTATAGAAAAGAGCCGTTAAATGCATCATTATGAGATACTCAAAGAACTTTAAGGGCTACGACTTTGTCCATGAACAAACCGATGGGACCTAATACAAATTGAGTCACGTGATGTGGATTTCATTGAGAATGATTTTTCGAGTAGGAAGAGATCTGAGATGAATCTAGAGCTTTACGAGATGATTGAGCCAAAGTTAGGATTAGTGGAGGTCAACCCATATCTAAACACCATTCAGAAAATAGGTTCTCAATAGGATCCAATGGATTATGTGGATGTTGAGCATAGTTAGAGTTGAATACCGTTCAGTGGGAGTGTTCCTACGGACACAGATTCCAATAATCCCACCATGCATAGGACTAGTCGTGGACATATTCCCCGTCCTCGTTTTTAGATAGAGGATGAGTCATTCATGATTGCCAAACTTGATGATGATGAGTCCGGTTCATAAAAGGAAGCGTTATCATCACATGCTTCTCAGAAGTGGATGACTGTTATGCATGATGAGATGACTTTCATGGAGAAGAACCATGTCTGGGAACTTGTTGATCTTCCCCTTGCATACAAGACCATTGAAAAAACGTGGGTTCTAAAGATCAAACGCCAGGTAAATGGAAGTGTAGATAAATACAAGACTCATCTTGTGGCGAAGGATTACACCTAGAGAGATGGTGTTGACTGTGAAGAGACAATCACACAAGTTGTGTGATTTCCCTCGATCCATCTCATTCTAACTATTATCGCATATTTAGATTTGGAACTCTGCCAGATGGATGTCAAAATTGCACTTCTCAATAGAAAATTGGATGAGGAGATCTATATGGATCAACCCGAGTGGCTGAAGGGTAAGAGCCCAACAATGTAAGTAGACTCAAACGCTCTATGTACGGCCTGAAACAATCATTCAAACAATGAAATCTTCAATTCCATCAAGCCATTATAGATTTTGGGTTTACGGTGATTGACGAAAACTATTGTGTGTATGTTGGACACCGAGGTAGGAGTTTCCTTATCTTATCAATGTATGTTGACAATATATTAATAGTAGTGAATGACAAAGAGATGATTGTCGCCACTAAAGAGTGGTTGTCCTCCAGCTTTGAGACGAAGGACATGGGTGTGGAAAATTACGTGCTTGGACTTGAGATTCATATGAATCACACTAATGAGCTTCTTGGTTTATCCTATGAGACTTACAGCAAGAAGATACTTGAGCATTTCAGAATGCATGTTGCTAAACTCATTGACACTTTTGTCTAGAAGGGTGCTTCAATGCGTCTTGGCCTTTGTCCTTAGACAAAGGAAAGAAGGAACAAATGGCTCGTTTTCTCTATGCTAGTGCTATAGGTAGTCTGATGTATGCTATGTACCTGATATTAGTTTCGGTTATTTTAGTCAGTCACCTTCAGAATAATCCAGGCCAAGCTCATTGGAAGGCAGTGAAACGTATTCTTCAATACCTACGTGGAACAACAAATTATATGTTTTGTTTCGATGAAGCAGAAATTGCAGTTACAAGGCTACAACGATGAAACTGGGTAGGTGATCTAGACAATTGAGCGTCAACGTCAGGATACACAATCTTGCTAGGTGGTAGAGCCATCTCTTGGAGTAGCTAGAAGCAAGTCTACATCGCGTTGTCCACTATGGAGTCAGCGTATATAGCTTGTTGTGCAACCATCCCAGCGGTCATATGGTTGAGACGATTCTTATAGAATCTTGGAGTCTTTCGAGGAGGCGTGAGGTCTATCATCATCATCTATTGTGACAACATGACAACATTGGCCTAAACAAAAGAACCCAAATACTATGGCAAGACAAAGCATATTGGCATTCGCTATCATTATATTAGAGATAGAGTTGCACATGGTGATGTGTCCCTTACACTGCAAATGACAGTTGATCCCTTTTAAACCCACAGTTAGAGAAGATTTTAGTGTTCATGTTAGAGATATGAGATTACATATATTGTGATTTGTGTTAGGTTGAACAATCATTATTTACATTTGGATATTCAGACATCTCATTTTATATTTCATGCATAAGAAATTAATGGAGCTTATTTTTTATAAGGCATGAGATTGTGTATTACATGCACAATTTACACACATTCCCACCATATTATGAGTATATGGATATGATATGTCATCAGACTAGTGGACGTCTTCTCACACAACGACTAGTCCTGGTGCATGCATTGTGAACATGATGAAACAATTAGAGACTTGTTCCAATGGGAGCCTTTAGAGGACTCTATGAGTTAAATGTCATTGTCGGAGATTCAGGATGATACTCTATTTAAGAATTGAACATTTCCTGAAAAAGCCGAATGTGAGACCTTGATCAAGGAACTCTAGAGTTATGACTTGGATTAAGGAGCTTAGGTCAGGTGCATGGATTGTGATTGGACTCAAAGATGTGAGGCGTTGTAGATTGACAAACTCTTGTCTGGGCACAGAGATCCACCATAGCATGTCTTGAATACCTCATGCGCTAGTAGCGACGTTTCCTTGAAGAGCAAGTGAATGGATCCCTATTTCCTTGTTGTGTGGGCCTAAGATGATCCTAGTTAGGATCAACTTACGCCTTTATCTACCTTTTGCTATGTCGTGCAGGAAATACCTAGGGATCACTGCTCTAACATTCTTTCCTGTGGCCATGGAGGATACGATCTAAAGGGATTTGACTAGTGGGTAAACAGTTGAGTCAAAGCTAAATGGCATGAGGCTTAGGAAAGACTATTTGGCATCACATTACTAGAGATATGATTCATGGATAGATGTGCTCATGATTTAAAATTATCATCATTGAATTTTTACATTTTTACTTATATGTATCTCATATATATGTAAATTATATGAATTATTTTAAATGAGCTCATAATCATGAATTTTGTGGTTGAGTATAATTATGAGTTTGAGCTCATGAGGGAATAGAAATACTGAATACGATGTGTCCAAATGGGTCTGGGGCATAGGTGAGACTGTTCAGAGTGTGTCTTCATGTTACGTTTATGGAAAATTAATGTGGAACCGCTCACTTGTTAGTTTGTGCTTGTCAGTCGTACACTCAACAAGTTATAGGACTAAAATCCATGATAGTGAGTTCTAATGAGTGTAAGAGAGATGCACATTTGTAGTGCCCACTATGGACAAGTGGGAGAGATTGGATATCATGGGTTGGCCAACTCAGTTCTGTGCATTCATATTAGGCCTAACTATTTAAGCTTATCTTTTTGTGGGACCACCCTCCTAACCCTTATAGGATATGGAGTTAGAGAAAGTTTAGGAGTTGATTAGAGTTTTCTATATATATAAAACTCCCAAAACCCTACGAGAGATTCACAATTCCTAACGAGCGGAATTCTAGATCTGGATTTTCTCTCTCTCTCTCTCTCTCTCTCTCTCTCTCACACACACACACACACACACACACACACACACACACATACACACACAACTCAACATCCCTTAGATACCAGGTTTCTTCTAGGGTTTTCATGCTTCAGCCCTTGGCTGCATGTGAGTGGGCATTTGTGTGTGGTTCTAGCAATTACGCATAATACTGACTTAAGGCTTTCCGGTTTGTATAAGAGGTATGTGATCTGATTTGTTTTATCCTTCGTTGTCATTTAAGCACTTTGTATTGATTGGAATTGCTTCATATATTCTTTAAAACTTCCATATGCTAGTGCCTTTTAAGAATTGCTATGTTTCACACTAAAAGTTGTAGATGACCTGGGTGGGTACCTCGATGCACACGAACCCGGATCTATAACGAAAGATCTCTATCAAATCAGAAAAATTCCCATGTCAGTGTATGTGTGATTACTAGAACCACACAGGGATGTCCACACTCAATCGACCTAGGTAATAGCAAGCCTATATCTAAAAGGAAGGTAAAGATGATGAGAGTGAGAGAATCTCTAGAGATGGATATCTTCAAACGTGTGATGCTCATTTTGGGTAGGAAGGAGTCTTCTATATATTGAAGACTCAACTCAATTCCTCCAAGGACTCAATCTCCTAATTCAATTAGGAGAGAGTTATCCAATCTCTCCTAATTCTATTAGGAGAGAGTTATCCACATCCACACTTCTAATTAAGTATGGACGTCCCATTAAGTGGGGACCTGGGTTGGCCCTAATGGGTCAGGCCAATCGGGTCGATCCATCACTAAAATCCAACATTTCCCACTCATCCATAGTGGGCACGTAGTGTGCATCTCTCTCATGTGCATCATATCTTATTATCAAAGATACTAATCATACAGATCGTTGAGCGTACGACCGACAAGCACAAAGTAACGGGCAAGCGACTATATCAAGTTCCATAAAACTGACATTGAGATACACTCTCAAAGTCTCGTATATGCCCCAGACTCATTTGGCCATATCAGATTGAGTATTTCTAACCCCTCATGAATGCAAGCTTAGATCTCTATACTCAACCGCTAGATTCATGTTAATGTGGTCATTTAAAATAATTCATATAGTTTACATATATATCATATACATATATGTAAAAAAAATGTAAAACATCAAATGATAATTTTAAAACATAAGCGCATATCTCTATGAATCATATCTCTTTAATTGTGATGCAAAATAATCTTCCCTAAGCCTCATGCCATTTAGCTTCGACCTAACTGCTTTCTGAGACAAACCCCCATTAGAATGTATGATGCATGACCATAATAAAATAGGCAAGAGTAGTGAACATCATATCTAAACTTCACAACATGATCAAATGTAATGAGGGTACAATCGTAAAGACTAGAAAAAATCCAGATTTAAAAGAACTTTAATATAAAGGGTAGAATGGTAATTAAAAGCATTCAAACCTAGAATCTAACTTAAGATTTCTATTATAATAATATATAATTAACATTATAAAATATAGTAAAAGAATTAGGATCATTAACATAGCCTTACAGCTTAATTAAAAACAGGGATTAATGAATTAATCTAGACTAGCTAAACAAGACCTAACTCTAATACTTAATTAAGTTGGATTTAAGTAAGGCCCATTAAGACTAAAGTCCAATTAAGTCAACTAAGGCCTAATTATATTATTTAATACCTAATTTTCGTGCTAAATCCATAAGGTAACTTAATGACTAAGTAACAATCAAAATAGGATTATAAGCTTATAGATAAACACCAACTATCAATCGTAATACAACTCTAACTCCTAAAACATGTAAAAGAAGACTAGTTAAGTAAATTAAACCTTAGAAACACATCTAAATTCGTGGGATCACCTAGGAAGAACAAGAAGAAGATTAAGAGATCAGAAAATTAGAAGAGATCTAGCAGTTCTTCAATGACAGCAATTCTTTAGCACATTCATTGTGAGTTTATCTTTATTCTTGTGTATTTATTCTCCATCTAATGTCATATCATGGGGAATTTCATTCTTTAATGCATGTAAAACGCTTCCCCATGATCTTACTAATAAAACACAGAAATATTGCACGATATTAATCACTTAGGTAATTTATGTTAAGATTAAGCCATTTAATAAACCAAGAACCAAGTATTATTAATATCTGATATGATCTAATGGATAATTCGACCAAGTAATGATGCATGAATCCCTAGGAGGATTAGATGGAACACTCGGTGAAGCCTCAAGACCTAAATCCATTTTTCCTGCATCGGCGGCCTAACCGGTGTGCCGATTAGCCTGCCGGCTGCAGAAAACCCTGATCTGGGTAGGGCAGGTCACTGCCTAGCCTGTCGGACACCTACCGGTGTGCCGGTAGCCTGCAGGATGGATTGGCCAGACCCTACCTAATGCCTTGACACAACCAACCTTATTAGCCTAGCCCAACCGGTGTGCTGGAATCTTATCGGTACCCTGCCGGTTGAGCCAAGCCAACCAATGCCCCGTGGAATGACCCAACCGGTGCGCCGGAACCCTACCGGCATCTTGTCGGTGGATCTTTCCCTTCACAATATTGAGTTAATCCTTTAAAACTTCTGAGTTAACAATCCCTTCACCATGTTGAGCCTTTTCTTCACTACAATTAACCTTTCAACTTGCTAATTTAACCATCCCTTTACTATACTTAATTAATCATCCATTTTTCCATTGATTATTAGACCAGCCACTGAATTTGGCTTTGACCTAAATTATTTCAATGATTTCCTATGAACTAAAATAACCCTCTTAAACCTCTACATGATATAAGTAACCCTATGAATTTAATAATGTCAATTGAGTACTTGTTATCATGAGATTTGATCCTTAAACTGTTGGATGCATTATTTATGAGATCTTAGCTTTGTTCGATGATATCAAAACCTTGTTGTAAGAAAAACTTAAATCCATAAAACTTACTATATTAAACTATATTACGTATAATTCCATCCTCATGTACCTTGTGCTTCAGACCATATATTTATGAAAATATTATGTGATTATTATTAACTTAGTATCATGAGATTGTGCTCATCTTCATGCTGATGTGAATATATGTGATGTGTTATTGTTGTGTTCGACTTGCATTAATAAACGGACCTGAATCAATGAGTTGCATATGAAATTCCGGCCGAGAAGGCTTTTTCTTTGACTTTACCAATTATTATGTATACTGCCTGAGACTCAAGGTAAGTTATACCAATTTTCAGTCCATTAAGAGACTATTATTTATTCGCGCAAGGTGAGAGGTATAGGACTCAAAATACTTGTGGTAAGATAAAAGGATTTGGGAAATGCCTTACATGGGGTTCCAAATCTGAATCATAAGAGTCAATCTTTTGGTATTCGGATTATTCACTCTTCTACTGAGGTTAGTCTTAATTATGTGACACCTTGTATATTTGCATTGCCCTACCAAAAATAAGTGAGAGAATTGTGCCCTCTTGGTCGATACCCCTTAAAACTATGATGCGCACATAAAATATCTTACATTGAGAGTGGCCATGTATGTGGGGGAATGGTTCGAGAAGACATTCTTGCTCAATGTAATTGATTGGTTAGTGTGGGGATTTGCACCATTCGAATACCAGACATCATGCATATTGCATTATCATGTGCTTATTGACATTATTGATGTTATCTGGTGTATGATGCACTGGATATGATTTTCATATAGACTTAGGCATATAGCATGATAATATGACCATGTGATATCCTTATGATACAGACCAAGGTGAGATTTGGTGAGAGAA